>JAOCPS010705767.1:0-10559 GCA_025505425.1 Graphium colonna | reverse complement strand
ATCCAACATATAACATTATTATTAGATATAAAAGTTATAACATTATTATTAATTATTTATTCCATGTATCTTCCTAATTTGTTGAATGGAAAGGAAGACAAACGAGCAGACGAATCACCTTATGGCAAGCGATCGCACATGAACACACGAAGCATCCGGAGAGTTGCGAGTGCATTGTCAACCCTGAAAATTGGATAAGATGAGGTTAGGATTAGGAATTTGGAAAGGAAAAGGAAGTACCTTTTATATACATAACATACCCATGCGACGCATTTATCTACACTATTTTATCATCTTAATTGATAGGTAATGTTATCAGATCTCATTGCCCTATCTTTACTAAAAAGCAACCACAAAAAATCAAAAACACGCGAGAATCGAACCCACCTCCAGTTTTTAAAGCAGGACTTAAAAGCCCTTTGAGCAATGTAGTCATCTATATCATTTTATAGATGGTAAAGCATAACAGCTTTTGCTGCACTTCTACGGCCGTATATAGTCGCCTGCCTATATAGTCAGAATAAAATAAACTATGCATGACTTTTGAGGATCCCGTATGGCCATGTCTATCCTTTTCTTTTCTCACGCCTATCCACTCCAAATCCTTAATCCCTACCCCATCCTATCCAATAAATCTATTGTATCCAATTTCCTAGGTTGACAATGCACTCGCGAGTCCCCGGATATTGCACGTGTCTATGGGCGACGGGATCATTTACCATCATGTGAATCGTCTGCACGTTTATCTTCTATTTCATAAAAAAAGTTAAACACTTCAAACAGACACTTAAATTTCATTTATGTTAGTAAATAATAAAACTTTAAAGGACAATGCCCATTTTATATGGCATACCGTACCAAATTGCATCGAGTCCAAAATTTTTTTTTGCAGACTAGTTCTCAAAATAACATTTTGGATGAAATTAATGGAAAAAAAATCTAGAATTAGTCTATTGTCTCCAGCAGAAGTTCTTTTCGTAAAGAACACCCTTGTTTTGGAGATATTTGATAAAATCAAAAATAGTTTCATCAAAAATTCAAATCTTCTAAAGGTGAAAGAAAATGCCATCAGGCATTATATCCGTCTGTGTACAATATTTGGGCAAAAGAAATAAATAAACAAAAAAATAATAAAATTAGCTATCCTATCCTACATCTCTATGGCAGATTGTGTAAACGTCATACAGGTAAAAAAAATCATGCTGTTAAATTTTAAAGTACAATGCCCATTTTATATGGCATACTGTACCAAGTTGTATCAAGTTCACAGCATATTTTTTTTTGAGACTAGACTTGTTATATTAACTACTACAGAAGTTTTTTTTGTAAAAAAAAACCAACGGTTTCGAATATATTTGATAAATACGAAAAATTGATTTATAGAAAATTGCTTCAATTGCATTCTACATCACTATGACAGACTGCGCAAACGTCATGTAGGTAAAGCAAAATTCATACTTTTATACTTTAAATTAAATTCCACGGTTAAAATCAAATCGAGAAAGCGAAAAGTCTTAAAGAACTATGAAAATAATTACTATATAATTTTGAACTTGATGCAAGACAATTCTTGGTATTAGGTTTGGAGTTTATTCTTTAAATTTTAAAAACCAAATCCGTGAAGCATAATGTTGTAATCGAGATTGTTTGTTACAACTTTTGAGCATTGTCCTTTTTAGGCGAAGCATATCGTCTGTTGAGTCAGTTACAGTTACGTGTTAAAAAAAATCCCACATACCACATTCAACTGCACCTTGTGTTTTGACTGAAGGCTTTTGATCAATTTCTCCAGAAAAAAATAAAATATCTCCACAAAGCTGATGAAACTGGCGCCTAAAAAGAGACCCGCTGCACCGCCAAATGATACTGTGTGAAATAAATATAAGAATAAAGTATTCTTCAAAACACTTCTTCAAAAAAATAGATATTTACTCAATAGCCATGTTTAAACCAAGGCTTTTCATAGGTTTATAAATCCAGAACATATGCCAGATTAAGTTCCGACTCAAAATATTTTTTGTGGGGGCTTTTCTTAAACCAAACGTCAAAATCGAACACCAGTTCAGAAACTGGACCTGCTCAGGGAAGAACTGACAAGAAACTCTAGTGTCTTTTCTATCTTTGTCCATTATAATTTTGGTTGAACTACTACTATGACGAATATTTTAATTCTTCAATGTTACAATTTAAGACATGTATAGTGACGTTTTATAGATGGTAGAGCATAATATCTTTTCGCAGCTTTTGCTGCACTTATACGACCGCGCCCGGGTAAGGGTGGTGGTACCCTTTATAAAGTCGGTATAAAATAAAGTATGCATGAGTTTTGATGATGCCGGATGGCCATCTACTTATTTCTCTTCCCACCCCTTTTCTTTCCAAATCCTTAACCCCGACCCATCCTGTCCAATAAACCTATTTTATCCACTTTCCCAGGTTGACAACGCACTCACTACGACGGCGATTGGCCACGGGATTGCTTACTATCAGATGAATCGTCTTCTCTTTTGTCTTCCTTTCCATAAAAAAAATATTAATAGGCCGTTATAGTGCAGCAAAAGATGTTATGATCTACCACCTTAATATTTTCTCTTCCATGACAGACAATATATATACCAACATATCTTATATACCGCCCAATTTACTAGGGTGGCAATGCACTCTTCGGATGTTGTGTGCATCCATGGTTCTTAACATAAGGTGAGACATCTGCTTTTTTGTCATTTTCTATAAAATGCACTCACCGACCAAGTCCTCAAAGTGAAAGACGATCTCCCTGGTGTACCTGGTCCGCGGCGCCTGCACCGTGAACCTGATCGCGCCACGGTTCTGGAATGGACCCCGATCCCTGGCAATTGCGGATATTTAGAGATATGTTTTTAGTGTTTCAATAAAAAACTTCTTCCAAAAAAAATCATGACTATTTTCTCTAAGAGTCCAAATGATTTTAAAAGTGTTGGCAGATGTTTTCTAGGGGGTAGAGCATAATATCTTTTCTCTGTTTTTCTGCACTTTTACAACCGCGCTGGCCCGGGGAAGTACCACCGCCCTTCAAAAGTTGGCATAAAATAAATTATGCATGACTTTTGGATATGCAGGATGGCCATGTCTACCCTTCATCCTATCCAATAAAACTATTATTTTTTATGGAAGGTAAGACAAACGAGCAGAGAGTACTACACCCGTAGAGTTGTGAGTGCGATGTCAACGTAGGAAATTGGATAAAATAGGTTAATTGGATAGGATGATCGGGATTTAGGATTTTGAGAGGAGACGAGTTGAAAAAGAAGAGGGTAGACATGGCCATCGGACAACGCTAAAATTTATGCATACTTTTTTTTATGACAACTTTATATAGGTAGTACTTCCCCGGACGAGCGTGGCAGCTAAAGGTGTGAAGAGATGTTATAATCTACCACTTCTAATTTTTTTTCCACTTATAAATTCTGTCCATTTTCAGGGGTTGACAACGGTCGATAAAGGTCGCGAGTGCGCGACTCTTTAGAATAGTGTGTCGATTGACGACGGAGTCGCTTACTATTAGGTAAACCGTCTGCTCATTTTTTTCTCGCTCTGCTGAGGGCGCCAAGCTTTTTTGAAGCTAGCTTGGCTGTACCTTCCAAATGACCACGGAATTGGACGTCAACGCCAAGAATTCCGATCGATTCTGTGGCTAACAGGAAAGTGTCTTTGAACCGAGGAGACACGAGAAAGGGCTTTTTAGCGGAGTCATATCATCTTCCTTTCTATAAAACAAATATTTTTTTTAGATAAGGGATACTAAAAAACGAAGTCAATGACAAAAGCTAATTCGAAATAGTCACCAAAACTGATCCAAGGTAGAGACCTCCCTGAACACTGCATCAACGCATTGCTGGTTGCAGGGGCACTTCAATCCGCCAAAGTTGGCCAACTGGTTGGCAAATGATGCCAGACACCACATGCCAGTCAGACCACACGGTTTTCCTTCTGCACAAAACAAAATAAGAGTTTATGGAGCCATAATATCCTTGTGCCATTATTTAAATAAATAAATTTTATTTGCTAATAGTTGTAACACATGACATCATTTATGCTATTTATCATATTATGCTTAAGGCGAGGTTCTTCAAGCGCATAGTGCTTATGCTGCCAATTCGTGTGCGAAAGAAACAACCGTCCTCAAACGCACCGCAATGACAAGGACAGAGAAAGCGATGCCGCGGTGCGGTCGGAAAGGAGCGGGAGCGAATGGTGCTGTGAAATCGCTTATTTTGAGAAAAAAATCATGTTGTATAATACGAGGATCAAACTGAAAATCCTTAGAAAATCAAAAACTGATTAAATTAGCAAGTTTTTACCTTTATTTTATCTTTTCAAAATAGTGTACATTCACGTCAGTACATCCCTGCATCCGATAACACCACTGAGAGAAGCACTTTTCCCACTCATCCTTAGAGATCTCTTCGACGGCCTTTTAAAACGTAGCCACAGCTTCCTCGGTGTCCATGAAACGTTTTCCTCAATTTTTTTCTTTTATTTTTCGTAATAAATAAAAATTGCAAGGTGCGAGGTCAGGGCTATAAGACGGATGATCCAGCAGTTCTACGTCTGAGGTCGTCAAATAATAGATCGTTTGCCTGGCGGTATGCGATGAAGCATTGTGATGGCGAAGGAGAATCCTACTGCAAGGCGCCTCATGCACTATTTCCAAAACACGTGGCAAACAATTGTTACTGTACCATTCTGCAGTAACTGTTTTTTGATCCTCTAAAATAATTGTCACGTCTTGTCCTTCCAAAGAACGAGGCCACCATCTTTTTTCCCACGCTTCGACCTCTCTTCACTTTAGTCAGCAACTCCTCGACTTTTTAAGCGTCTGTGATGGTGTGAATGATGTCGGTAATAATATTGTCAATATTATACAACACGGTTTTTTTCTCAAAAACAACGATTTTACGGCACCATTCGTTCCCGCTCCGTTCCGACCGCACCGCGGCATCGCTTTCTTTGTCCTTGTCATTGCGGTATGTTTGAGGACGGTTGATTCTTTCGCACACGGAATGGCAGCATTAGCACTATGCGCTTGAAGAACCTCGCCTTAACATGATGAACTAACCTTCATAGAAGTAGTAAAAAGGTCTGCACCCGCATAGCCGGATTGCGAGCCGATTCCGGCAAGAGAGACGACATGTATTCGTGCTGTATACCTAAAAGTAAAAGTAGGAGTATAGCTTTTTCCTTCTTTCGCTCACATTTGTTAGGATATTGTCTATTGACATTTTGCAGGTTATTCCATTTAACTTAATATTGTCAGTGCGGACTTCCTATTTGTGCCACCTGTATGGAGACGTTAGGTCCGTGAGGTCCTAGGACCAAAAAATTTTTTAAAGAACTGTTTCATAAAATTAATCTTGTGACTGGCGACAAAAGGGCTGGTCCTTTCCTTTCCCAAAGGTTAAGTATAACCATTCAGCGAGGAAATGCAGCCAGCGTGATTTGAAAATACATTTTTTTTATCTGACAGGGTACACTTCCACAATGGTCCCAATAATGTTTAATAAAAATCGGATTAGTAGTTTGTTTTTAAAATCAACGGAGAAGATATGTTTCGAAAGTCTTGTTGTACCTAGAAGAAATTTATCCCTGGTAAGTTTTGGATTTATTGCAACATTTTACTTTCAATTTAATCTTGTCTGTAGACTAAGGAACAGTTAAAAACAGATTTTTACTATTCTATTATAAAAAAAAAATATTTAAACATAGTAGGTTATTTCATAAATGCCGTTAACATTATAATATATTTTTATTGTCTTTTTAAAATGTTTTGTCAAGCGTTGTTCTATATTTAATTTGGTATAGGTAATTAAAAGTATTTAAAGGCAGAGGTGGTAGAGCATAACAACTTTTCACAGCTTTTGCTGCACTTCCAAGGCCGTGCTCGCCCGGGGAAGTACCACCGCCCTTTATAAAGTCGGCATAAAATAAAGAATGCATGACTTTTGGGGATGCCGAATGGCCATGTCTACGCATTTCTTAGTCTATTCCTATCCTCTCCAAATCCTTAATCCCGACGCCATCCTATCCAATAAACCTGTTATATCCGATCTCCGAGGTTGACAACGCACTCGCAACTCTCCGGATGTTGCGTTTGTCTATGATCGACGGGATCGCTTACCATCAGGTGAACCGTAAGCTCGTTTGTCTTCCTTTTTATAAAAAAATGAAGAAACATAGCCAACTTTTAATGGTAGAAAAAGCTAAACAAATAAAATGATTAAATAGACTAGAGTTATTTAATGAAAGGACGTATATATTAAATATGTGTATGTTTGTCCATAGAAATTTTTCAAATTTATTAGCCGTTTTAATCAAGAGCTGTACAACCTCTACCACGAATCGCATGTGGCTTTGCAAACGATGAACGAACTCAGGGTGCCCAAATCCCTTATGGTGAGCAACCCTGAATTTCGTCGAGATCGAGGAAGACCAAAGCTCAGATGGGTAGACGGTGTAAATCGTAACGAAATTGGGGAACAATGGCCAAGAACAGATCGAGTTGGAAGAAATTGCTTGACCAAGTCAAGGTCCACAAAGGGCGGTAGAGCTAAGGAACAAAAAGTGTTAGTTAATACTCTATAAAAAATACTTAGCATATTAATATCGAAAAGTGTAGACAATCACCCGTCTGCCATCAGTTGATGCTTCGTCGGTATACAAGCAACGTCGTCGATGGGGACGAAGGGAGCGCACTTCCTTTCCACTGCGAGTTTCCGTAACACTCAGCTCTGTTACCCGATTGAGGGTAAGTAACACACGGGACACCGGACTAGTTATATCAGCCACATCATAGGGTGAGTGTATATATATCTGTGGAAGACACAGCATGATAAAGAAATCGATATCATGTCAAGGATTAAAAACTGCTCATGAAGTTCTGAGTAAAAAAAGTTAAAACCCAAGAAATCAGTAAAGCCGTGTTCTCCTGGAAATTGCAATTTCATAAGTGGTTATATTTTGTAATGCTACATTATAAAAATGTAAAAAAAAAACACTAATATTTGAGACCTTTTGATTGACGCAATTGGATAAACTTTATCCGATAGAAAATAATGCCAAAGATACCTCTATTCGTCGTCTTAAAACCAATATTATTTAAATTGTATGTAATTTAACGGACAGAAAATCAAACTAAAATAAGCGTCTGTGATGGTGTGAGCGATGTCGGTAATAATAATGTCAATATTTTAACGATTTTTTTTTTAAATTAGCAATTTTATGGCACCATTCGCTGCCGTTCCGTTCCGGCCGCACCGCGGCATCGTGATCTCTGCGTGCGTTTGAGGACAGTCGTTTCTTTCGCACACGGATTGGCACCATTAGCATTGTGCGCTTAAAGAACCTCCCCTTAACATACTCCATTAGAAATATATTCCATTAGTAACAATGTACAATTGATGTGATTAATAAAATAAAGCAAAATAATTTTTCTGCCAAGCAACAAAAAGGCCGGCTTGTTATCCGGCATGGTACTGAGAACCTCGGGTATGTACGTTATGTAATTCCACTCTCTTACCAATTATCTTTTATCTCCAAAATTTAGGGTATAATATCAACGAGAGACGTAAATAACTTAGAATAAGGTGTATCATGTACTAGCTTATTGTTTATTTTAACCGCCTCCGTAGCCTAGTGGTATGGGCTCTTGCTTTGTCAACCGAAGGTCGTCGGTTCGAATCCCGTGGGGGAACAATAAGCATGAGTTGTTGTTTCTTGGTTGGATTAGGGCAATATAGGCTGATCACCCGATTGCCAGAAAAGAAAGGTGATCCATGCGTTGGATGTGCAATTTAAAATTAGGTCCTGCGTGTCGGTTATTCGTCCCAGAGTTAAGGATCAAAGAGTGCACCTGTTTCTGCGCATACATTTGTGCACAATAATACGTCCTGCGCAGTTGCCTGATGTCTGAATAGATTGGCCGCCGTGACCGAAATTCGATCAAGTTTGGTTTTATTATCTGAGGTAGTATTATAAAGCTAAAGTTCTTTTTATTTGCTTAATATCGCTTATTTCTGAAACTACTCGGCCAGATCGATGAGGTTTACGCTATCTAGCATCATCCTACGATTCCTAAAATTGAAGGAGAAAATGATAAGGCTAAGAAAACTAGGAGAACTATTCTCGCTCACATCTATAACTTTCGCTGTCTCGAACATGACATAGCAACTAAGCGAGGAGTATCTGCAAGTCAATGGTAACCCCGTCGTGACGTTGGTAGATCTGGAAAGACACCGTAAAAATATTTATTTAGAAATCAGTTTTACAAACCCTAATAGTCACATCACTCTCACAAAGCCAGTACAAAATGACTGGTGAGTGACTAACGATATTAAGGCGGTGTTATCCTAGAAATTGCGATTATGTTATCGGTTTTATTTTATAATACTTCATTATAAAAATCTAAAAAAATATACACTTATATTTGAGACATTTTTTTAGCTCCGTCGGATGTCCGTTACACAATTGGATAAACCTTATCCGATAAAAAAAATGCCAAACATACCTCTATTCGTCATCTTAAAACAATATTATTTTAATTGTACGTAATTTAAGGCGTCAAAAAACAAAGTAAAATAAGCCTCTGTGATAGTGTGAGCGATTTCGGTAATAATATTGTCAATATTATATAACACGATGTTTTTTTCTCAAAATCAACGATTTCACGGCACCATTCGCTCCCGCTTCGTTCCGACCGCACCGCGGCATCGTGATCTCTGTCCTTGTCATTGCGGTGCGTTTAGGTAAGGTTATTTCTTTCGCACACAGATTAGCTGCATTAGGTTCTCTAGTTTAAGAAATAAAATTAAACCGGCTACTAGGTACAATGAGACAGTACATATTTGGGAAGGAGGGCAAAGAAGTGGTAAAAGAAGAGAGCAGGTAGGGCCATCCGTCAATCCCAAAAGCCATGCATACCATTTACTTCATGCTTTTTGTGAAGAATATGGTATGCTTTGCAAATAAAAAAAACTTCGATATAACCTCATAGCAAAATGGCTTTTTGTTCTGAATCCGAAATATGTTACTTACTACCCAATTACCAACTACTGAACTTAACTCCTTGTTTTTGATCATGGGTGATGCTCACATCGTTTAAAACACAATATACCTCTTGATTCTTGGCCAATCTTTCTTTTTTGTAAAAAATATCATTTGCTGCGCTTACGATCTTCTTTTTCCTAGCCTTATTCCCAAATTACTTGAGATCGTCTTCTAATCCAACCAAACATTACCTAAATATCAGTTTTTACACAGAGCCACTGCCATCTGCCCTTCGCAACGCAAATTGATTAACCGTATCCGAGACTGGATTAGTTGTCAGAATATTTTAAGGTCTACACTGTCATATTAGGACAGACTTTTCACATGCTCATACGACGCATGGATCATCTTTTTTGTCAGGCAATTTTAATCCCGCGTTGCGCTAACCAAGAAATCACAATACAAAGTCGTTGTCCCCCATGAGATTCGACCACCGAACTCCGGTTTGAAAAGTAAAGGTCCTAACCATCAGTTTACGAAGACAGTTTGCAGTCAGCTTAGCTTATGATAAAAGGGTATAATAGTTAAAACCTTACATAGCAACATCTGCCACGGCAACAGAATTGACGACATAACACGCCCCAGCCTCAGTCATAACCGGAGTCCACTTCACGCTCATTTCACCTGACCAGGTCGTCTTGATCTGATGCTCCGGCATCACCTGGAATATCACATCATCGTAGATTAAAGATAAAACTAAACATTAATTCATCTTCTCGAATGGTTTTGGGTTCCGTACCCCAAATAGTAACCAAAACCGATTCCACAGTTCGTCTTTCCGTCAGCGGGCTGTATCTCAAGTAATATGTAGACAGTTGATTTTTTTTATGGAAATGATGACAAATGGGTAGATGGTTCACCTGATGGTAAGCGATCCCGATCGACCATGGACACACGCCATATCCGCAGAGTCGCGAGTGCGTAGTCAACCTGGAAAATTGGATACAATAGGTTTATTTGATAGGATCGGTCGGGATTAAGATTTTGGAGGGAAAAGAAGTGGGAAAACAAAAGGGTAGATCCGGCAACTACAAAACTCATGCATACTTTATTTTATGCAGACGTTATAAAGGGTGGTCGTACTTCCCCGGACGAGCGCGGCCGTGAAAGTGCAGCAAAAGCTATGAAAATGTTGTGCTCTACCACCTATAAATATTCAAAGAATGTGTATTTCTGTTGCCGAAACAGCAACAAATATAAGAACGAAAATCGTGTGTGAATTCGATTCACATTCGACCAGTATTTTAAACATATGTGGAATAATCTTTACCTAGATATCCTAACTAATTATATCGTACGTGCGTTCCACCATCATCATGGGCATATAAATAGGGGGGCCGTGCCCACCTCAGGAAGGTCTAGTGCCTACCCCAGGATACTATAGTACCCGCCCCCGGATGGTCTTGTGCCTAACCCAGGATAGTCTAGTACCCGCCCCCGGATGGTCTAGCGCCCACCCTGGAAAATAAGACTAGATA
>JAOCPS010705658.1:0-10560 GCA_025505425.1 Graphium colonna | reverse complement strand
ACAAAAACTATGGTTCCAGTCAGCCATGGAAGATCACCCCACACTGGTTACAGTTTTTAACTTTGCTAAGCATAAGTGAGGATTGGGTACAGTTAAGATTGTAAATTTTAATTGTACATCTACATTGGAAAAGTTGAATACGAAAAATTGAGTCATACACGTCCACAAGACGCGCTCTACACACTCCTCCTAAATCGTTGTAGTTTCCAATAATTAAACCGAAACCTTGGATAAAGTGAAATCGAATTTTCTAAAAATAATATTCTTCACCGGATCTACAACTATAGGAATACAGTATGTATCGTGGGATAAATCGGTTGTTGAAAATGTAAGTCCTGACCGAATTATGTCCACGGCGGCCAATCTTCTCTGGCATCAGCCAACTAGGCGGGAGATATTATAGTGCATAAGTATACAAGCAAACACAGTTGTACTTTCTCTTTCTTTACTTCCATAGCCAGATGGAGCGGATATCCGACGCGACCGGTAAGAGATCAGGCATAGTCCCGAGTCTATATACCCATCTGACGCATCGATCATCTTTTTTGTAGACAATCGGGCGGGCGTTGCCCTAACCATTTCAGAACTGGCCATTACATTTGTGCGGTTTTTAAAGTTCATTTTATTTCAAAGTCTAAACAAATTTTCTGGACGGGTCCGGCGTCGCACGATTATGTTTATTTGACCTTTTGCACGCATTTCGCGCAAAGGTCAGTCGCGGAGCAAGTGTCAACTTGTCGAGTTCAGTGAATTTTTGCGGCCAGCCGTTAACGAATTTTACTGAAACAATTTTATCACCCGTTTAAGTTATTTGTGATTTTTGGATGACATGTGTTATCATGTGTTTTCTATTTCTTAGAGAAATAAACAAGATGCCGCGTGCTTTGTCTGAACCGGAAATTGAGGCTATGTTGAATGGATCTGGAGACGAGGGTAGTGACGATGAAGAGCTCCCAGAACCCTCTCCGGGACTTTCAGGAGCACAAGAAATAGTGGATTCTGAGAACTCTGCGTCGCCGAGAGTAGCAGGGGATAGAGCTGGACCCGAAATTGCAAATATACCCATCAGCTTCAAATACCGTCCCAAACCATTACCATCTGTGGATGTTCAATTAGACAGCTACAACCATTGGCCAACATTTGAGGACCTAAAACAGCCCCGAAACTGCCGGGCGCTGAATTGCGCCAGCAGGTCCCGTTGTCGCTGTACGAAGTGTGATGTTTACCTATGCCTCACAAAAGACAGAAATTGTTTTTTTACTTTTCATCAATCTTAATGAGAAGAAGAAATTCTTATTTTTGGGATATTGATCTCATTTTTTGTAACTTTTAAGACTGATTTTATTGTCAAAATAGAACTAAAGAGACTTGATTTTGCATGTTTAAGACTGATTAAGGTGGGGTTCTTCTAGAAATGTGATTTTGAAAACGGTTTTATTTTCTAAAACTACATTATAAAAATATAAAAAAAATAAGCACTGATATTTGAGATCATTTCTTAGCTTCGTCGGATGTCCGTTACACAATTTGATAAACTTTATCCGATAGAAAAAAATGCCAAACATACCTCTATTCGTCATCTTTAAACCAATATTATTTAAATTGTACGTAATTTAACGAATAGAAAATCAGACTAAAATAAGCGTCTGTGATAGTGTGAGCGATGTCGGTCATAATATTGTCAATATTATACAACACTATTGTTTTCTTTCTCAAAATCAACATTTTTACAGCACCATTCGCTCCCGCTCCGTTTCGACCGCACCGCGGCGTCGAGATCGCTGACTTTGTCATTGCGGTGCGTTTGTTTACGGTTCTTTCTTTCGCACACGGATTGGCAACATTAGCATTGTGCGCTTGGAGAACCTCGCCTTAATAATAAGATGTTGATTAAATTTTATAAATATTAATAATGTTGCCCAATAAAAGATTTAACATTGTATACGATATTGCTGTACTTTTCTATGAACATAAATCCTTAGCCTCGATTGGATACAATTGTGACACGCAATAGGCATGATGATGGTATACAAAAAATATTAAAATAACACGATTGTTAAATGAAATTGGATTACTAGATGACTTAATATTTATTTTTTAGTACATTTATCGTATGATTATAATTTTATTTTATAAAATAAAAATCCAAATTGTAGCAGTCAGCCTGTAATGTTGAACACCAATCAGAACGTATTACGTCACAGTCCTGCAAATGTCGCTTTGTCGTTTGTGGATTTCGGCGAACTCTTATACTTTTTCCAAATGGGCCGTGTGTATTTAAATTATTGCACGTAAAAATATTCGCAAAAATTTTAATCAATACATAATAACCCCAAGTCACTAGTTTACGTGATGATTAGAATTTGGCGGAAAATAGCACATTTTTTTAAAAAAATAACGTCATTAAAATTACAAAGTTTACAATTTTTTTCTTCATAATTATTTATTGGTTCGTGCTCAATTTTTATTTACACGGGTGTTATTATTCGCAGTTTTCTATATAAATAAATTATTTGCAAGTTAAATACGCGCGCGGCAGGACTTGCATAAATTACTAGAACTTTTATTAAATTAAAGCAAAGAAGAATTTCATTAACTGACTCATATTTGTCGTGCTCTTAAAAAGGAAGGAATTAAAACTAATAACTAATTATAATTAACTTTGTAGAGAGAAATTAGACAAACAAAGAGAAGTTAGACAAATAGTTGTTGGATTTCGCCGTGCAAGATAAAGCCGCATCGCATTATTTTCTTGTTTAGAACGTAAACAAATAATTTGTTTGGAGTTTTTATTGAGATGTTAAGGCATTGAATAACGGCGCATCACTTATACATTTTACAATTCATATTTATAAGATCAAATAACTAGTTCGCTGCTTAAAGGTATAACGCTTAATTTATTGTTTACCATAACGTGACGTCACAACTATACGCCATGACATTGGTAAGCGTTTTGGCACGTATTTTAAACTGAAAGTATAAATAGAATTTATTTCCTTAAAAATCTATGTTTTTAGCAAAACTAATATTTTTTCGAATTAGTTCATACTCTAGAAAATTATAAAACACTAATCGAAAAACAGTCATCATGCCCACTGCGCGGAATAAAGGTTCGGCCGGGTTAGACACAATTGTGACCCTGTACAATTGTAGCTTTAGAGCGTTAGACCAAACATGATACAATTGTTGGTACTAAAATTTTCCAAGATGGCGACTGGAAGATGGAAAACTGACCCACATTTCACTTCTCCAGATAATTTTTAGGTAGATTGAAAAGTTTGTTCGTCTGAAATTTGTTTTGTTACGTCGCCGGCTTGAAAGGGGCTAATCGATTCAAGAAACAACACAAAGTTATTGTTTCCCCGCACGATTCGAACTCATGAACTCCGGTTTACAAAGCAAAAGCCCATGCTATTACGCTACGGAGGCGGTGAATATTGAATGGTTAGGCCAATTTAATAGTCAAGTTACATCAATGAATAAACTCACAAATCCCGCTCGGGTAGTATGCGTGTGTCCTGCGGCACGGTGAAGCACGTGTACAGTGCCATCTATGCACGCAGCTAGTAAACGGCGTCCGCACACCTAAAAAGTGTGTTTAATGTTAGAAAAAAATAATTTTTAATATAAAAAATTGATATTTAATGAAAAAGTAATAATAATAATAATATTTTATTCATAATAATAACATTTACAGTAACACACTGGTAACTGAGGGCCTTAAACTAAGCGAAGCTTGTTATATTAACTAAATTTATAAAGCAGAAAAAAATTAAAGATAATGTAAAATAAATAAAACAATTTAGATAATAAAAAACTAATGAAGTGGTGTAACAATTAAATGAATTGTTTAGTGTATTCTTTTGTGGCTGTAGTATAAGTCTTTGAATGTTTTTTTTTTTTGAAGTAAAATTTTTAGATAGCATCACGCGACAAAAAGTGATAAAGATGATATTTTATTTACCATAAGAATATTTATCTTGTCCTCAATATCTGATCTTCCACTAATAATTTATAAATTTTAAAGATATAAAATTTAAATTGTCAAAGGAGTATCACTTCTGACACTTTAGGATCTATACTTATATTATGAAGCTGAAGTTTGTTTGGTGTAACGCGCTAAATTACGAAACTATTCGAATTGAAAAATTCTTTCGGTTTTAGATAGACCCATTTATCGAGGAAGGCTTTAGGCTATATACCACGCTATGACCAATAGGAGCAATGTAAAATGTTACAAAAACGAGGAAAATTGAAAACGCGGGTAAAACCGCAGAGTGTAGCTAGGATTAAATGAAAAGAACACTCAATTGAACTGTGATAAGTTGAGTGTTGCATACGCGAGATGCGAGCGGCTAACTGGAGCCCTGACTCTCGTCTGCGACGCGGCCATACGGCGCGCAGGTCCGGCCCTCCTGCAGACGCGGGCGTATTGTTGGAGGCCCCACCTGGCTGCACTGCGTACGGCTTGCCGGGTGGCTCGGCGAAGGTACGCCCGCCGCCGAAGAAGAAGCAGGAAGGACCTCAACCAGGAGGAAGCACTGCTCGCCGCATACCGGGCCGCTCGTACGTCCCTCTCCTTAAAGGCCGCGAAGGAAGAGTCCTGGAAGGAGTGGCTCGAGAGCCTGGACCGGGATCCGAGGGAGCGCCCGTACAAGGTCGTCATCTAAAGGCTCCGACCGTGGGCCTTTAGATCACGACCAGGTCTCTGGACCCACTCCTGACGACCCAAGTAGTCAACAGGCTCTTCCCGACAAGAGAGGAGTGGGTGTCGCCGAGGATGGCGGCGAGGGGCCATGAAGAACCAGCCGCGCCGGGCGAGGCCGAACTTGAGGCTGCGGTTCTAAAGCTTAGGCTGAAGAACCGCGCCCCGGGCCCGGACGGCGTCCCTGGGCGTATCCTCGCCTATGTCGTGCCGGTCCTGGAGGAGTAGACGCTGTTCCTGCTGACGGAATGCGTATGCTGCCACCTGTACGACGGTGTGGTGCGCTCTAAGGCGCTCTACGGAGCGCCCATATAGGCGGCGTAGCCCTTGAGCGCCAAAAACATGGTCCTACATGTGACGTGCGCAGCGGACCAAGGCGCAGAGGACTTCCAGGGCGTACCGTACCGTGTCGTACGAGGGGGCTTAATATCCGGAAGCCTCCCCTGGGCACTCGAAGCCGAGATTCGACTATTCGCTTTAGTGGGGACAAAACGGTCCCTGCTGCCCGCAGCATGGATGGCGAAGTGCCAAATAGCATTCCCGCGTCAAAAAAAAAAGTCGAGTGTTGCATGAATAGAAACATGTAATGGCAAATTAAGTTGTATTTTTTATTGGTGGTTAATAAATATCATTCATATAATAAAATGCACTAAAAACTTTATAGCAACATTAAAATTGTTTAATGTCACTACCATATAAGTTTAGCAAATAAAAAAATGTATTTCAATAATAAACTTGATATGTAGCATGCAGACTATACAAATATCTCATAAAAAAAAGTAAAATAGGCTATGAAAATATGGCTATACTAGAAACAGACCGATCGACGAGCAATTCGAACTGGAGCTGGTAAGACAGCGCGCGCTCTTGACGTACAGGTTCCTAAAGGTACTGCTCTCCCTTCTGAAGGCGCATCATAGAGTTGCCATTCTAGTGTCACACCATTCTGGAATGTTCGAGAATTTTACTCTTGTTATTCAGATTTGGATAAATAGTGTAGGAAGTATGCAGCATATGCACTAATCTCATCACATTATCATCTACCACACATGCACAGTCGCTCTGTATAAAAACTGATGTCCAGTATTAGCCAGATATCAATTTTTTTTCGGATTCTAATTCATCCAAATTAATGTTAGGTAGTTTATTGGAAGCCGACCCCAAGTAACTTGGGAATAGTTCCACGGAGAGATATATGTGGATCTGGTAGATGACTTTTTAAAGGTGTTAGAAATATTGTTTATAATTGTATTTGTAATACTACCTCAATAGAAGCATATTTTAGAAAAGTGGTAATTTAAAGAAACAATTCTATGTAGTTCAACAAAGCAAAAGAATGTAAATTATTTGATTTGAACAAAAATGTATTTGAAATGGGGCAGCTACATGGAAATGTGAACAGTTTGCTACTTATTGTTGTTACATCAAACATTGGAATTTCGTTAATATTTCTTTCCTGTGTACACAGTAAAAGCAGTAAAAATTTGTTAATCACAATTATAGATATCCACAGAGTTGGTAACGGAACAATACTTTTTTTAGTTCACATAATAATAAACAATCATTGAATATGGGGACTGAATATTTTATAATACTGTTGAATATACTACAATAAGTTTATAAAAAGATTAAATATTTTATACTGTATAGGCCTAGAATTGAATTGTAATAGAGACAATAATTCTAATTTTAAAATTATTTGCGAGTTTCTATATTAGAAAAAAAATTATGAAATTTATAAGTTACTTACCAAATGTTTCCAAATTCCAGTTAAGTGAAAAACAAACAGAATTATAATCAAGATCTTGTAGAGGAAGCGTTTAATAAATATGTGTTATAAGTGATTTTCCTTAGTATCTGAATTTAAGTATTTACTCACTTTGTGACTAGCAGTTTGTTCAACAATATGGATGACATTGTCATTATTCTGGGACAGTTCGGCACATAAAACTTCATTTTCCAATTGATGGAAAGCTATCAATGTAACTTGCTGCCTGAAATTAGTTTAAATATTAATAGTTTAAACACATTTCGTGACTTTTTGAGGAAAACTTCATATTATATAAACATTAAATTCAATTTTAGATTTTTTTAATACTAGACAATCATGTAAACCGCAATTTACAATAACATGATTGTAGTTTCTTTACAAAAAAGCTCTCTCATTAACTATAAGATTTAGGCGTGTTGCAAGGAAAGTTTTAAATTTAAATTACATATACACAAATACCCAGAAGTAAACCCATGGTCACACATAAAGATACTAGTTGCCTTACACTCTAGCCAGACTAAATTATATGAACTAATATTTCTGTCTGCTATTTATACAACAGTACATTTGGCAGCTAGTATTTACAATAATATTACCCTTGAATCTGGTAAAGATGCAGATTTGCCAAATCTTCAAGCACAGGGCTCCAAGGTGCTGGTTCAGCATTAACAGTGCTCCATAAAAGTACTTTTACTCTTGAACTGTCACCGGACCAGGATACTTTTCTTTCTGCGCGTCGTGCACCTCCTAGCTCTAATGACTAACAAATATTTGAATAATTTTTAAATTCCAAAGTATGTTTATGAGAGTTTTCGTCATTATAAGTAGATTTTACATAGTTAACAATTTATGGTTAATAAAAGATAGCTTTTGTTCGAAATTTTCACAATAAAGCCTGTCCTTTTTATATGCTATAAAATTATTATTTCATATTAGGGGATAAAATCAGGATATCATTATATAATATATATCAATGATGTGGCACCCAATGCCAATATACTCAACTATCACAATAATCACATCACAGCCATAATTAGGTAAAGTAGTTTCAGTATAATAATCTAATTTGGCTTCTTGGGATTGAGTTATCTTAGGAAATTATTAGTTCATATGTTTATTTATTACTTATTGCTATTCCCTTAATGTTACTGATTACTACTTCCAATTTTTGTTAGGTTAAATTTAAATAAAAAACAGTAACCATAATGTTTCAATATTCCTTACTTATTTGCAGATGGTAATTTTATTTTATTAAATTACTCTGAACTGAAAGAATTTGAAAAAATAATTTAACAGTTTAATGTGACTTTTTAAATGTTGTAAAATGCTTTAGAAATATTTTTTAGGAGACATTATAAGTTGAATAAGCTTTTACACAAATTACTGACATCATTGAAACTTGTTGACTAAACTAAATTAGTTGAAATATTTCTTACTGTGTAGAGGATATCATATTAACTAATTTATTTTATTTCATTATATTGATATTACTCATATTGATCATCCATGTATCAACTATTATCATTAAATTTTTAATTTCTTTTCATTGCCACTCTGCAAAACCTACAAAGAATTATTAATATAATTATTTACCTGTAAATGTGGATCTCGTTCTGATAATCGACAAGGGTTACTGTCATTTTCAATTTTTTTACCAAAAGTAAATAATGTTGCAGTCCGTTCAGCATGAGTAAACAAAAGATGGGTCTGACAGAATACAACTGAAAAAAATTAAAGCATATGTTTAGAACAAAAGTATTTTCAATTACAGTAGTTTCTTGTTTAAAGGAAGGGTAGAGGTAGAAGTTTGTATAGGTATTCCTGAGTGAAACAAGTGCACAAGAGCAGAATGTAAAGAGGGGGTGAGTTGGCAAGTGAAGTAAGTCGGGGACATCCAGAGTGGGGTGAAGGTTGAATGTATGAGTGAAGTGAAAGAGTGATAAGCAGGTCTTCTGGCGGATCTCTCTTAGAAATACTTGATTGTTAAGAAATCTTGGTTGGGATGTACTGCTTTTAGTGTTAATTTTTTTCAAATTGAAATTTGTTTATGCACCCATGAGCCACCATTACCGAAATTAGTTTTTATACATTTTATACTTTATAAGCTTTTAAATTAAAAAAATGTATATACCTCCTGTAACACATTGGCCGGAAAGTTTTCCTATGCAAAATCTGTCGAAAAGAATTCTTGTGACATCTAATGTGTCTGGTTTAATAGAGATATATGCAATGAGGCCTGATGAAAATATCAATGTTGCATAAGATTCGTTTATCCATTCACAAGCCACGACATTGCGATCACGTAAAGTTGACTCTAATTGACGAAGTTGACTAGATTTAGGTATTCGCCAATAACCACCTCGGCGTTCGGAGTAATTCCTTTTTCCAGAGTCATAAACAGTCTCTTCAACGCGTTTCTTAGATTCATATCTGAAATAGCAGTATTTTTTTTGGTATTTTGACAAAATGTTAATTGTATATTTGCGGCGAGAAAGGAAAACAAATACTCACTTAAAACTTCTAAAGTCACCGCTTTTTAAGTACAACGAATCGTCAGAAGTTAGAAACTTGACGTCGTAACTAAACATTATTAAATAAATTCAATATAATTTACATCTTAAATATAATTTTCCATTAATCGTTCATTCTTAGTTAAAAGTTCTCAATGGCATATCAGTAGCTACATTTTAGAAAACAACAATAAAGTTTTACAAGCTTCACACAATCAAGTCATCAAAAACTTGTCAATAAACTTTCCCTTTGACAGACGGACGATTGAGTATATGAGCTAGGTATGTGAAAATTTAATCGATTTATGGATTATTTTAAAGTAGAAATCGATTTTATAAGTGATTTTTGACACTTATGAATGAGCTTGTTCCAAATACAGTTGGCGTGTAAGTGCCTTTGGTGCTGATTTCCTTGGCTCCAGCAGAGTAATTGTATTCGAAAGCT
This sequence comes from Graphium colonna, assembly GCA_025505425.1. NCBI lineage: Eukaryota > Metazoa > Arthropoda > Insecta > Lepidoptera > Papilionidae > Graphium > Graphium colonna. Next base: position 1,129 of record JAOCPS010705658.1, on the reverse strand, counting down.
AGCGCTATATACCATATTCATCATAGATATTTCATATCTGTCGGGCGCGAACTACCAAAGCCATCACAAGTATACAGTGAGTAATAATAACGTCTAACGTTCTTAAGTGTTTGATTTGTAATATTGTTATTAATAAAGTTCTGGCCTTAACATCAAATTTCGCTTTATACATATTCGCACCAAACTTTCTTTATCCACTACATCCGCCCTATGTAGTGGATGAAGAAAGTTTGGTGCGAATACGTAACAGTGCACTTCAAAGTGAAGATATAACATTTGCCAAGAGCTACGATTTTGAATCGCTGCCCTCAGTAAAGGTAAGTAGCAACAAACGAATTGTCGCTATGAAGCCAAAAAGTAACGAGATTTAGCAGATATTATTGCCCTGTTATAGGAAACAGATCCCGACGTTGTGCCCATTATTGTAGCAAGAAACCTGTAAAAATTGCCACCAGTCGCCTTCGACCACGTTGACGTCACACGTTTATTAAAAGAAATTTAAATTTTACGTTTAAATGTTTGCTATAATTGATACAAGAAGCGTGTATTACAAAAGAAGATTTCGAAACTTTGAAACCGTTATCACCAACTTTTAATATTATGGGCAGACGGATAGACGACGGTTTGTTTAACATCGATCGTATGTTTTGCAACATTGGGCCAATAGGTCTAGAAATTGCGTCGCCCGCACCGTTAGAAACAGAAGTGAGGAAAGGTTCGGAGAATGCAAAGGACAAGTGTGATATCACTGTCTTTTGTCCACCAATTGAAACGTCAGCTGTTCGAACTAAATTACACTCGGAACAAAAATAAAAAATTGACTCTATTTCTAACAATTTCTAGTCGAATATAATGTGTTTCATCTGTCCCATTTCCACTTCCACAAAAGAGGGTATACAATGCATCAATAAATCGTTCTGCTTGCTTTAGCAAACAGTCATCTACGGTCTCATTCACAACGGTGGAAAAAAGAGACGAACGGAATGGAAAGAGCCTCTATTTATATAGAATTTGCATTAGGAAATAAAGTAAAGCCATATTAAAGACTATACATTGTAATTAATAGAATCAGGCGTTACTTTGCGGAAATCCATTGTATACAATTCTATAAGACTGTTTAATTAGCAAT
>JAOCPS010705547.1:0-10561 GCA_025505425.1 Graphium colonna | reverse complement strand
ATTCTGACCCCATCCTATCCAATAAACCTATAATAACCGATATCCCAGATTGACAACGCACTCGCAACTTTCCCCGGATGTTGCGTTTGTCTATGAGCAACGAGATCGCTAACCATCAGGTGAACCGTCTGCTTGTTTGTCTTCCTTTCCATAAAAAAATTAAATAAATAAATGAATTGAGAAGCAACCGTGACTTTATCAATTTCTTTAAAAATTATCCCTGCTACCGATGTTAAAGATTACAAAAACTTTTTTAAAGTATAAATATAATGTTTATTTCTTCTGGACTTGACCGTAGCATTTTATTAACAATAATATAATTAACCACATCGTGTACAAAGAGGCAAGTAGCGAAACGTAAATTTTCTTTATTATTTAAACTACGTAAAACTTTATTTAGTAATGAATTTCACCGTATCTTCAACAACATAAAGAGCGCGATGTACCCACACTCACAATGAAAAACAATTATTCTTTTCCGATAGGGGACAAACATATTTGTCTAATGTTTTCAGAATTGAATCATAAGGTAGAAAGTTGACTACGAAAACCACTAGGCGGTACATTGTCACAAACTTCAAAAATTAACTCATTAATATCGGTTCGTTAGTCTTGCTAAATCTTCTAACGACTTGATTAAGTTGGCTCTCGTTATTTTATTATTAATGGTTCATAGTGGCTTTAAGTAAAAAAAACAGAAAAAAACAAGCAAATTAGTCCCCAGTTCAAATATTATTTAATGTGTTAAAAACTGCTTTCAATCACGATGATTATATAATGTTCAGTTTGTCAGATCTTCTATGACACATTCCCATAACAACATCAAATATATTTATGGGGATGATTTATAAGGATGACAAAAAGATATTGAGGGGAATAATTTGACTTTAAATATTTGCTTGTTTACAGAGACGCTTCAAGAATAAACATGTCACAATCCAGTGGCCACCCGAGACCGCAATAAAAACCATTCAGACACTTGTCATTTCCAACCACACATCTTCGGGGAAGGGGACGAATCAACATAACGATTTAACATGGCTACAATTCTGCCTTGTAAATAATATATGTTTTATCTCTGACAGCGGAAATAGATTTATGGCGATAAATGGACAAATTCATTTCCACGGAAAATTACAAAAATCGACTTCAAACGCTTTAAAAGAGTACTTTGGAGACTTATCTTCTACTATCCGGCGAAAAAAATTAAAACCAGTTTATAAATGACGGAGGTACGTGGAAACATGCAAAAACCATTCGAATTTAGAACCTACCTTTTTTGGAGTAGCTTAAAAATAGCGTATTGTAAAAATTTACAAATAAGTTTAATTTTATAGTTCATTTCATTAAAAATATAGTTTTTAGTCAAATCTAATATTCAAGCCTTAAGGCTTCAGTTAACTAAATAAAATTTTAAATAAGTAGAAATACTCAAGATTCAATTTAAAATTGACTATGCATACTCTGATTTTAATTTAAAAGAGTGGAGATAACAAGATTTTGCTGGTACAACATTTCAAATTATATCGTTTCTCACGAGAAGCTGTTACGGTCTAATATTTGAATAGTTTGCTCGCTTACTTCTTGCACAAAACATTATTTAAATTTTGAAACATAGATATCGTTCCTCTGTATGTTTTTATTTCCACAGATATTGAAGAAATAAATTAGCCCTTCCATTGAGTAATAAATAACCAAATACATCAAATGATTTCCACGTTAACGACCTTTATTTTAAGTATCAATAACTTCACGCTTCTGTACCTCAACTTTGTAGATAGGCTTAAATTTCAGTATGCTCATAGGTGTGACCGCAGCGGCAAAGGAACAGTTCACATACACTATTGGAATGCGATTAGAAGGGGTCTTTTAAGGGAAGCAATACCTATGGCTCGCTTTTATTTCACGTTTGTTGGATGAAACGACGTTATTCCAACTTGGTCTAACAAAAATTGCAGAGAAAACAAGCGGAGTAACACGTATCAGGTAGAAAATGCTTTGCTGACCAAAGTTAAAGGAAAATAATATTTCAGTGGGCCAGAATTCATTTAAATTTTATTTACAGGCAATTCAATATTATTAATATTAAATTTTCCATTAGATACTATAATCACAAATCGATTTAAAATTTTCATGTCTTATGTTTTCTTTTTAAGAAAAAATGGAGGTTATATATTCGACTGTATGGAACCTTTGTTTTATGCGGTCTGACTGGGGAGTCACTTTTAATACTTGAGTACTTCATATATGGGGACCATAACCGAATATAACCAATATGAAAAATAAATATTAATTTTCTACAGAGTGAACTCAATCAGAAGATAAATAATTAATTACGAGACGTATGAGCATTTCAGCGGACACGGCGTGGTCGGCCGCCATCTTCCTATAATAGATAGGTACATACATTTTATAATAAACTATGTATTACGTGCATAATACTACTGCGTACTGGCTTTAGACACCCAAAATTATTGCATTTGGGAAAAGTTAAAATAGTTTAATCACTAATTTGTTGATGTAATAGGTAATTCGTATTTGTGTGTTAGCTTTTTATAAATTAACAATAAATATTTGTCGAAATATTATTTTTGGTGTATGTAAAAAAATGGAATTATACCTATTTACAAAAATTGTGTAAAATTAAACTACAAACTCACTTAATTACAACTAAATAGTTGTTTACCTATAACATGCGATGTGCTCAAGATGTGCCAAATGTACAGTTCAACATGTAGACACATAAAATCTTTATACGATTCGAAACGGATGGATTACTTTTAACAGCTTCACAAGTACCAATGATTATATGTTACGATCAGATGTAATTGATCTCGGCTCACACACAATACTCGATGAATTAAACACGCGAAAGTATAAAGCGGAAAATTGACCATTCAATAGCCAAATTGGCTTGTTTTTCAAACGCAGAGGTGTAATCATCGAATTTGCATTCTTATTTTATTTTTTTTAAAGAAAAATTCTGTACATTGGTTTAATTGTATGTCTTACTGACTGCATTTATTTGGCAAAATATATCGTTATTATCAAACATATATTGTTGCAAATAGGCATGCGTATGTATCAATCTATTTTTTGGGGAACTGATTTCCCCATCCAAAATTTACACTTCATTATCGAACGAGTGTCCCAGCCAAATTCATCCCTTGTCGCATTCCCTCTCTGCTGCGCGTAAACGCCTCAGCGCTGAATTTCAACGCCATTCACTCCTTGACAGAGATTAACGAGCCTTCTCGATACAAACCTCCATTTAAGAAGTCGTATATTTTCGCGTGTATATTATATATATACATTATAAAATTACGTATTTCTTGATTCGTAAAACGCTACGTACAAGCTTCTTTTACGTGCATTGCATCTGTTTCTTTATATCTTGGTTGCAAATGCTGTAAGTTTTTATTGCTTTACATTTAGATATTTGTCTTATTCTCAACAGACACAATGATTTGACATTGAAAGTGTTACAAGATTTTTAATATTTTCGAACGCGGTGATTACGCATTTCATAACATTGCCATAATATTTGAGCATTAGCAAAAACCTATGTAGTAACGTTACTTAATATAAATGATATTAATCTCATCCATTAAAAATTAACCTTAAAAATAATATATAATTTTTTTGTTAGAATATCCTTATTTACAATATTTTTGATGTAATTTTTCACGCAAAATATTTATATTCAGATTTTCAAATATGAAATATCAATAAAAACCGGAACCTTTTCTAGAAACTCAGCTAATAGTATAAATCACTATACTGATCGATTTAGATTTCAATAGGTAATGATATAAGGCAAGGAAGGAACCACCAAACAGCATTTTAAAAAAAAAACACATGTAGTCTCATTCCAAAATTAAATTCGCTGCTAAGCTAACTGCTGCTGACTGCTAACAGTTTTTATGACTATCAATAAATGTAATTACTTCTAATTCATATAAAGATATTTGATTTCCTTTATTAGCACGTTACATTATTCTTGAGTTGGCATGTAACATCACTATTCCAAGCAAAGTAGGCATTGCGCCTTTAGGATTAACAAACTATGAACAATGTTGCCAACAAGACAACACGTTACATTTGAAGCTAGACCGCGTGGACGTGTGGACGTAATTAGTTTAATAAAGTGCGGAGTGAAGTTAATGGAGTTATCCACGTTCAAATGGATCGCTTGGAGTTGTAGCATCGGTGAGTGATTTCGTATGATTGGTATTTTTGTGTAACATTATTACGTCATAAACATGTCCCTTGTATATGAGAAAACCTTACTGATATTATTATAAATCTAAAGACAAGTTTCTTTGTCTGTAATGCTTTTGCATCATTATTACTTATCCAAGCATCATAAAACATTGTATTGAGGATTTGGTGATTATAGAAATGTTAAGTACCCTGCATTCAGAAAAAATGTTACGCTTCCAAGACATGAATACATCATTTTGAAATGGTTGTCTAGAATTATATCTCGGAATACATGCATGATTACATTGCAAGATGATGCCAACAATACAGAAAAATAAAGAGAGCTCCAAGTAATGTTAACCAAATAAAATCTAGGGAACTAAATCAAAAATACCAATAGGACCGAAGCCGTCACCAAAAATAAATAGCAACATAAATGTACTGTATTTTTTAAGATATCGATTGAAGATTGAAGATAATCAATCGAAACTAAAACTTAAAGTAAATCAGGGCACTATAGTTTGTATTCTTAAACATTAATTTCTAAGTTCATATATATAAAAAGAGCTACCTAACCTTTGAAGGCTTATTTTGTAGTTTTTGGGCGGCCACAGCAAAATTTAACAATTCTGCAATTCTGAATTATAATGAATCATTGTCGTCATGCGTACAAAATTATGAACTTTGAAATCGGGTATACCTATTGGGCCGTGAATATAAGCCCAAGAACGTATTAAATACGATCATTTCGATATATCCGTTGCCCTTAAATCGCATTGATATATTCGTCTAGATATGTTTTGATCTAAAATGTAACAGCAAAAACGATAAATAAACATAAAAACAAATTGTACCTTAACATAAAATCTTTGAGCGTATTATCTTATACCAAAATATTTGTGTCATTCTAATGGTGCATTTAGACCAAAGGAACATAGAGACAGAAATATTATAAATTCGAGTGCTGCATTCATTATTTTATCTCAAATATTCGAATAGAAAAGAATGCACATTTCAATATATTTTTATTCATCCAAGCATCTTATTTTCCAGTTTCATTTTTATAATTTTCAGAATTAATAACCCACACACATTCATTATTAACAAACATTTATCTTGAGACCTCTCCGTATCGCTAGAGCAATGAAAAGAACGTTTTGAAGAAACCTCTCCGGGGAGCGAACAAGTCGAAACACGCAAGAAAACTCTATGGAACTGTTCGTGCGCTCTAAAGAAGTTTACATCGAGCGAGCTAGCATTCTTAGAATATTCCATAGAATCTTTGCAAACCCAGACAAAACAGCGAAAGAATGCTCTACATCTGTTTAAATTAAAAGCAATTTCATGGAGTGACGATAGAATGAGCATTCGCTCGTTTGGTCTAAATGCACCTTAAGAAATCTCAAAGCTATTTAGTACTTGATAATAATTTAATACATACATTTAGTCGATTATATTTTATAAATGAAGCTTTTAAATATCATTGCAATGATTTTTAAAATTCAAAAATATCTTATATATAATATAATTATATGTAATAAATCAGTTAAAACTCATGCGATAAATGTAGCTAAGTAGCGTCCTTTCCGCAAATCACCGACCGCTTCCACGACGCACTTATTAACTATATATGAAAAGAGAATTTTCTTTATTTCGGACTGCCGTTTATTAAAGCCCCAATAAGACCGGTTTGAGGAAATATGCATATTTATAAAAAAGTATAAATGATATAAATACGTGTAAATTGCGATGAAAGGAATTGCAATGCAGGATATATAGAAATGGGGTGTATTAGCCTAAGTGTATTTCCTTTCAATTTTCCCGTAGTTTTGACATAAGTCTAAATAAAGAGAATCTCATTAATTTAATCATCTGACTCAACAAATTTTCCCATTCAAATTACCTTATCCAAAATACAAAGCGAGTCTACGAATAAAAATTTACAGCGCCGTTCGCTCCGTTGAGCCGCGTGATTAGACGCCACGATCAGAAATCAAGTAATGACTGTCACTGCGATATAGCAAATTTGAAAACGCCTGGTCTACCTTCTGATTGCCAAAGACAATCGTGTAAAAGTGCTTTATCAGTAAGATAAAGCACTTTTTTTGTTATAATTGAATGGAGAATACTTAAAGTCTTAAAAAATGTTTTTTTTAAGTTTTTTGTTTGAAATTTAACAACGTACCATAGTAATGTATTCATTTATAATAAATATAAGTAGAAGTATGTACTTCCAGTTATTGTTTCAGGTAGGAATATCTATAAGTAAAAAAAAAGGAATATCTTCTAATCTTCTCCGCGTAGTTTTATTATTTAATACATCCACTCTTGTTTAAATCTTAAACAAAAACTACTTGATTTTTCAACAAATAAATTTAGATTATTTTTACGATTCTATGTATTTTACCAACTTGAATTTGGAATTAGAAATCAGATTCAAGCTATGGATTCCTTAGCCCTATTGCACGGAAAGGCCCAACTAAGAGAAAAATCGTGGATTATATCGTGAAGCATAAATACGATACGTGTTGAATAACTCGCAATTGTTTGCGAGTTGTGATATATTTAGCTTCAACAACCCCCTAAAACTTACCCATTACTCCATTTAAATCGTTTGCAATTGTATTTATGGGTTCCTAATAAAAGACTGTTGATTTTAAGTTCACTCGAGTTGCTAATATCAATAAGAAGAAAGAAACGAAAGGGAAACAGGTTACAAGGACAGTTTTCTGTTTATACAGATTTGTCCACTTTGTCAATTATCCTGAATGTCATTTAAAAATATTTTGCAGTTTACTAAATGTTAATGTAATTTGTATTTAAACAATTATTTCTTTTTTGTATATACTTTACACAACATATTATTTTCGAACATCAATAACAAGAAATACTTTTGTTAACTATCAGTGAAAAGTATTAGATCGTTTCCCTTTGTACTTATCATAAACAACGCGTTCACGATTCCATATGGTTGAGACAAACTAATTGAATAGTAACAAGTTGAACAGAGAGCCGTATACGACTTGACATTAGAAATCGATACAGAAAAGGTAGAGATTGATCTAAGGACAGACCTAATCCATCCAACGATCCATGCATATTTCCGCGTCACCCCGATTATTCCCCCTCGTGATTTAAGGGACTGGGTGTCTGAGAAGAAAAATAAATAAAAATTTTGTCATTTCAGCAAACCGGTGTTCTGCAGCAAATTGCGACGCTCCGTGACAGTGACGGATGGCGGCAGACTTTGCCCAATATTGCTAAGGGAAATTCCTCATCTTCCATTTTTAAAACGGGAAAATAAAAATATTACTAGTTCTCGCGTTTATTTATATATCTATATTAAAACATTCTATTACTGGCAATTTGCCACAAACTTAGACTTCATGATATCCTTACTTACTGCCATCTTGGGACATATTTGTCATAACTGTTACGAAATTATTTCACATTCATTTAAATATCTCAGGTTGTAGTGAACCGATTATAATGCTTGACAAACTTGAAAGTTACTAACATATATCACAAATTTCAATTTAATTGAAACACAGATTCGAGCCTTATAGTGGAACATGCATTCATACGTTTGGGCATACATATATTTTTACTTCTCTTGATTCGGTTCTAGTATACCAGTATGGTATACTTCATAATTTTCATACTTTATAGAACGGGGTGGAATGATGCGTTGTCTATCGCTTTATTTTACTTGTGAAATTAAAACAGATATTGTTGCAGTCATTTTGTAAATTTAAATTATGTAAATTAGTTAGCACAAAAGCCGTCTGGACCGCAGACGAAGCCTCGACACCGACGCAGAGGCATCATTGCTCTCGGCATTATCGTCTCTCGCGCCACTCTAGAACAACGCCCATTATGTCAATGTATATAAATTATTCGCAAAGGCAAAGTCTTCGATTCTCTTCAAGTGGCGTGGAATTTGTCCACAGATCCCCACACTATATTCTAGCATTGTGGAAAATGAAAATATTCAAGACTAACTAACACAAAGCAGTCATTTTGTGTTGACTAGAACAATGTCCTTATACGAAACAACCGAGTATGCTTGCGCAATACATTCATGTCAAGACAATACACGTATTCTAGTAATATTCTAAATATATAAGATTGTATATTTAAAAAAAGTACATGCGACTAAATGCAATGAAACCTGCAGTCACGCATACTTGGCCCTAATAAAACAATTCAAAACCCCTCAAAAAGAACTCTATAAACAAAAGTTGCTTACATTTAAGCTTATATTATTTTAGTAGTAGCATTATCATTTTTATCTTTAGGAGAGCTGTCAGTCTTAAGTATCCATTGTCCTTTAAAATCTCAAGTTTAACGTCATATTTTTCACCAAGTATTCTCAACTAAATAGATAAACTGAAAAAAGTATGTTTATAAAAAGAGATTTGATAATATAATTTAAAATAAAGATTCTAATAAATAATTTTAAAAACAATTTTGTTATTTGATTTTATTCCATTGTGAACATTAAAACCCATCGGCCATTCAAATTACGCAGGCATCATCAATCACTACATTGTCTTTATAAGCCCAGGTGAATAGCATACACGATTTTTCATTTCTTTACAAATATACTTTACAAAACGCATCTATAACAGAAAATAACCTAATATAACTAAATATACACTCTAAAGTAATAATAATATAAACGTGCGTATAAACTAAAATATCAATAATATCATCTTATCAATCAAAAGGCAATCTAGTAAAATATTAAATAAACATGTAGATCAATGTTTAAGACGCAGATGATATTTATAGTTTGTAAAATATTAATTATAATATTTAACAAACTATTACGAAATTTCTTCTTTACATATCAATGTGAAGAAGAAATGTCGTTTTAATAATGTGAAGTTGTTGACAGTAAAAATATGAACTTCAGATCTAATATTAACATCAATTTCTTGGCTTTCATGAAATACGTAATTTACTAATTGTATTATATCCGTCCTACGTCACTTCAGTTGAGTGCTCCTTTTTGCGGACAGGTTCGTGCGTTCCCAATTTGCGTGTACACTAATAAATTAATTAATAATTCACATTTAATTACGCAGATGTTTCCTATAACTTCAGTTTTGGTTAAACAAATTAGTACAACATCTAGTATTAAATTAATTCACTATTAATTATGTATTCAGGTTGTCTCGACAACTCAAAGTTAATTACGTTTCCGTGGTTGGTGTAAAAGTTTGGGGAAATGTTAAAGTTTATTTGCTTGACATTTGAAGTATGCATGACTTTTGGGGATGCCGGATAGCCATGTCCACGTTTTTCTTTTCCCACTCCTTCCCCTCTAAATCCTTAATTCCAATCCTGCCCAATAAACCTATTCTATCCAATTTCCCAGGTTGACAACGTACATGTGACTCTCTGTGGGTGTTGCGAGTGTCTATGGGCGATGATATGGCTTACCATCAGGTATATAGCTCGTTTGTCTTCCTTTCGATAAAAAAAATAATAAGGTAGAGAAAGTACAAGCGAAAAATGGTAATTTTAAATAAAATTCCAAAACATTTTACGAAGGTCGATCGAAGCTCCTAATATAAAAAAGTAGTTGGTAATAGAATAACTGGAATGTTTCTCTTAATACATGGATACTCCTATCATAGTCCTTCGGGAGCAGCTCTAACAACCTCATCGTTACAGATTCGTTTGAAATGATTACGCCCTGAAAAATCAAAATATGTTTATTCATTATAGACTTAAAACGAAATTTTGATTAAATATCAAAGTATACCATATACCAAACGAGAATTGAACCAGCTTTAAGTTATTTTTAAGTGACAAATTTTAAACATTTTCTTAAATTTTAACATCATAAAACTAACAAAAACAGGATAAGCATGTGCAGAGCAAAAATCGTCGACATCTTTCTATTACATCATCATTATATCCTTATAATTTTTTTAAATATAATATTATTTTAAATTAAATTTATCACAAAGAATCCAAAAGTCAAACTGAATTATACATATTCTTTCAATAACAAAGTATACAAAAACTAATCGACTCCTATTTAGGGTATAAAGCTTCCTTATAACACTGGATACTTTTCTAGGAATTAAAAATTACTATTAATTTTGACCTTCTTTTCGGGAGACGTTTTTTGTATGTGCTATTATTGATAGTTATATATAGTAATGGGAAAAATAAAGTTAGCTTATCAGGTTTACATGATCTTAAGCGATACTGTCACCCATGGACACCCACAAAATTAAATTGAGTAAATTAAAAAAATATGTTTAAATTTGTAGTGTGCCTAATATTAAAAAATATTGAATAGTTTTCATATTTCCTAAATGTATCGATATAAAAAAACCAC
>JAOCPS010705437.1:0-10561 GCA_025505425.1 Graphium colonna | reverse complement strand
AAAGCGGATTCTACTGAGAAGAGCTGGCGAGAAACTCTGCAGTTGCTCTTTTAAAATGATGTTGGCTTAATTTTATGAATACAATGAACTCTTAAATCTACGAGAGTAACAACAGTACTATGACCACACAGTTGTGTCATCAAAGTATTCAGCAATGCTATAATAAGCTTCACTTAAAAGAGTATTTTTAATTTTATATTTAAATTTATCAAAAGGTAAGCTTAATATTGTTTGTGAAATTCTATTACAGATGCATACATCTGAATGATTTGCTAACCTTTCGAAGGCGAAAGTTTATATAATCAGTTTGTCCTTATTTCCCTTATTTACACTGTATCTGTCACTGTTTTTAATGAAACAATCAATATTTTACCTAACAAATAAAATGTTTCAATTTATATACTGGGCTGCAACCGTAAGTATTGAATATACTTAAATAGTTGTCGCGGAGTATCCCGAGCGCCAATGTTATAGCGAGAGACGACAGGTGAGGATTCCACTGAAGATTTGAGTCGATTCTTATTCCTAGAAATGTCGTACAATCCGAAGCTTTAGGTGATCATTATTTAATACTAAATTGATATTTTGCTTCCGTACATTAGGGAGAGCGAAATTAATATATTTTATTTTTTTTTTGCATTAAGCAATAGGTTATTAACCGTAAACCAGGGAAGTATACGCGACAGTGCACTATTCACTTCATCATAATTTGTCAATGTTCTATTCACCTTGAAATTAGCGAACACAGCGAATAATATCATTTTGCGTAACTCTTTTGCATAAAGAGGGAGATCGTTTATGTAAACTCATTGCTCAGGGCACCATCTCTCGGAAGTCCCTCACGACAAAAAAACCAAAAAAATTCTAGTTATCACACGAAAGAAAAAGCTACATGCAACTAGGCACCTGTTAAATTGGTTAGATTTCAAAAATTAAATTAAATATAATGATGCGAGGAAGGGGAAGGATATACAAAGAAACACCAGAAAGTTCTTAATGCTTATAAATTAGCCGATGCCGATAAAACTGTGTCTAATAAAACTTCGGAAAACAGAAATTTTATAACACATGTCATATCTACAAGACCTTTATACCGATTTTTTCGTCGTGGTCAGCGTGTAAGATTAATATAGGTGGGCACCACTGTCAAGTTTTTGCCCCGGTTTGAAAAAAAATAAGATCCGGGAATGCAAAACGAATCAATATTTTTTTTAATTGAAAAAGGTAAAAAAACTAATAAGTGAAAAAAATTACACAATGCGCAGGTTAAGCTTGTTAGTTGATGCCTAAAAGATTTGCCTAAGAGATTTGAAACTGTAACATTTATATGCAACCTAGGTAGAAAACAAGCCTACTCTACAGTACCTAATAACTGAATAGATAACTAACTCCGTGGAAGAGTTCCCATTCTGTGGAGACAATCTTGACTTTAGCAACAGACCATGACGCAAGTCAATTAATTGTCTATCGACCCCACATCGATGGTTGACAGTCCACCACTGTGTCATTTCGTCATCATTTTCTGCAACACAAGACTATCTATCTAGAATCAATTGTCACTAGCGATAATTTGGAACCGATACGAATTATTCCGAAACGTCAAACGCGCGAGACTAGTGAAGTCGACTCTAAGACCATCACTGCCCCAAATCCAAGCGGGATGCGAAAGCTTTCAGCTTGAACTACAAAATCGATTCGACATGCTGGAATCCTTGCAGGATATAGAAGACGCCACCAATCGTCTGACTCGGATCATTCGTGAGGTAGGACAGAATTTTTTTCGATCAAAGAGCGCTGGACGTAAGTCGAAGCTTACAAGCGAGACTCTGGAAGAGATGGCGAAGAGACGCGAAATGGTTAATACCACACCTTCTGAGCGTCAGGTACTTAACAGGAAGGTAAAAAGTCTGATAAGGCGAGATGTAAGACGAGCGAATACCCATTGCATCGTGGGGTAAGACAGGGTGATATAATTTCACCGAAACTGTTTACCAATGCATTGAAGGACGTCTTCAAGACGCTCGATTGGAACGGACGGGGCATTAACATCAATGGCCAATTGATCATACACTTGCGATTCGCAGACGAAATTGTCTTCGTGGGGGAAACTCTGGAAGACTTGGAAGCTGTGCTTAACAGTCAGAGTAATTCTTCTAGACAAGTGGGTCTCGGGATGAACCTTGACAAGACGAAAATCATGTCCAATATTCATGTGCCCCCGAGACCAGTGGACGTGAATGGCGCTTTACTCGAGGTTGTGCAGGATTACACCTACCTTGCCCAAACTATACAACTAGGCCGGCAGAACTTTGAGAAAGAGGCCAACTGAAGGATATGCTTAGGCTGGGCGGCATTCAGGAAGCTACGACATATTCTTGAGTCGTCAATATCACAATCCCTAAAGTACAAACTATTCAACCAGTGCGTCCTACCAGAAATGAAAACATTCGCCAGAGAACTAAAGTCACTGATGTCTCCAGACGTACCGACGGTTGAAGGAGTCGCTACGTATTAGAGTGAGACTCTCGGTGTTTGTAGTAGTGGTTTGACTTATACATCTTTATTTGAAAATCATATGAAATCTGAATCGTGTTCGTATATCGACCTTTGCCCTAAAGTTTATCATGTCTGTTTTAATTGATGGGGCTTAATAGTTTTTTCTTTTTTGTTTATAAGCCAAACATTTTTGTAGTGTACTTGCTCAACATTAAAATGGAAACTGATTTAATTAAAGGAATGAAAGTATTTATCCACTTTATGTTTATTTAAAAACACTTAATTAATATCACAATTAATTGAATTACTTCCAAGACTTTATAAATTCAACGGTATTTGACTTCATGAACACTGTGAAATAAATTTGGTGGCTTTTATGACATGAATTTATAAATGAGATAGAAAAATATCCAACGATTACTATACTAATGTTGGTGTAATATTGATATATGGTCTTTAAGGTTTTTCTAAACGTATGGTATATCGGAGAGGGGTTAAAGAACCCATTGGCAGCTCGTATTTTGTAGGGCTAGTTACCTAAGAGTTAATCTAATTAATTTTAAACATTATTAACAAATTATATTTATTTTGATAGTAGGAGTGATATTATAGATTCCAGTTTTAATAAACTCCGGAAGTGTCGACAAAAGTGAAAAACAATTTAATAAATAATATGTTTTTATATTCCAATATTTCCGAAAAGATTATATATCTGTCTTGTACGTATGTAAACAACAATATATAATGTAAACATATACTGTGTATGTACACAGTATATGTTTACATTATATATTGTTGTTTTATTAGAAATACATAATTTCAACCCAAACACAACTCTCGTGTAAACGGGCCCAGTATACTTAGATACCATTATACAGGTTTTGGTAATGGTGACGGTGTCGCGAGTTTGTTTGTTTTTTCCCATCTCAATAAATGCCAAAGGAGCCTAAAGAAGCGTTCACTTTTTCAGTATAAAATATATGTTAAGCGTTATTTTGAAACATTTACCAACAGTGAAGAATATTATTTACATACACAAAATATTTCATGTCATTCCATTCGAGGTAAAGAAATTAATTACAAAGAAGTTAATCATACTTAAAGACATTTTCACTCATTACTCCTTAAAATTTCATCATACACGTAATCCATATTTGTTACTTACCATTGTACCCAATAAATATATTAAACTACGTTAATTTACATTAAACATGCCCATTATTTATTTTTCTCAGTAATAAATACTTCGAGAACTAATTTCTAGAGGAGAGGCTTTATGTAAAAATTTAAATTGCTTTTAGTGCTTTATTAAAAATCGTTTCCTGTTTCAATATTTGTCATATTTAATGAAAATCGTCCTTTGATCAAAGACCACTCAGGCGATGAGAACCTTTCTCTCCCTGAAATTACTACTATACACACTGATCTATTTACACAAAATTTTCTATACGAATGACAAGTGACAAATCAATGTAAACATTATATCCGCCTAAAATACCTACACGTTTTGGAAACAAGCTACGTCCAGTTAATTTATTGTTTAGGTGAAATTCGAAAATGTAAATATTTTTACTTTTATTAAGGGGTCGTAACGCTATACTGTTTGACCGTAAGCTGGCATGTAGAGTAGGTAGAGAGATACCATCTTTTCACCGCTTTTGCTGCACTTTTACGGTCGCGCTCACCGGGGGATGTACCACCGCCCTCTATAAAGTCGGCATAAAATAAAGTATGTATGACTTTAGAGGATGCCGGATTATGTCTGTCATTTCCTTTTCCCATTTCTATTTCCTTCAGATTCTTAATCTCCACCCCATCCTTTCCGATAAACCCATTCTATCCAATTTCCCAGGTTTACAACGCACACGTGACTCTCCGGATGTTGCATGTGTCTATGGCGACAGGATCGCTTACCTTTAGGTGAACCAACTGCTCGTTTGCCTTCCTTTCCTTACTAAAAAACCTAGAATATGATAGATAAATAACCTACTTATGATGAACAAGACTTCATTTTAAATTCTTACCTTCGTTGGCCGAACCAATTAAACCCTTTTATTATTGGGCTATTTGAAAAGTGTTTCTTCGTAACTATTGTGCGTGCAATACAAATACCATTCATGACTTGCTGTTGCATGTGAATTTACTGGCTATTTTTAACTGACTTCAAAAAAGGAGGAAGGTTCTCAATACTAATGTTTCTATGTTTTTTATGTATGTGCACGTATATTTCCGGCGTTTATGAGCCGACTTAAAAATATTTTTTTGTGCTAGGGTATTCTTTCGAAATGGTCCTATATATTTTTTTAAAAAAAATCGGTTCAGGTGTTTGTATTTTAAATCAAAATAATAAAATTCAGTTATATTCACTTCGCCATTTGTAAACTGATATAAAAAAATCATGTTTAATCTCATATATCATATACTTCCACATTAGTCCCACAAAATTTTCATTTTCTTAAATATAATATTTCATAATCGCAATAACGGAGAGGATAAGTTCGAAAAGTCAACATTAAAGCATTTGAAGTTGGTTTTTGTAATTTTCTGTGAATATAAACTTGTTAGACATATTTTCAATGGTAAAATAGATATTCGTGCTATACCTATTCTCAAAAAGATTTTTCCCTTATCTAAAACGCATCCTATTTCACGTTTTTGTGCGACTCGCAGACAAACATGCAGTAGATAAAGATCTAAAAAAGGTTGTTTTCGCTTCTTTTTTATAATGTATATAGTTGCTTAAATGCTTATATTATTTCAGATATCTTCAATTTCCAAACATTCGAAAGTCACAATTATATTCAATACATATACACGATATAAAAAAAAACATTGATACAACTGAATAATATTGTTAGCCATATTTCTATGCATGAGCCAATATCGTATTTAATGAAATATATGTTAGATGAACAAGGTATTTAAATTCATCAGGTCACATATCCATTTAGAGACGCATTTACGGTTAGAATGTACATGACAGTTATTCCAACGATTGGACACCGTGTCGAATAATTAACCATTCAATTTGTGTATCAAAATTACTGCATACTATTGAAATATGTCGTTTCAACATTTAAGGGGTAGTTCCCATTTAGATTGATCTCAATAAGATCTAGTGAAATAAATTAAATGTAGTATGAATTTCAGTTCTTTTGTTTAAATGAGACTTGTACGAAAATACTTTAAACACATTTATATAACATTATTATTATTCCTAACTAGGGATTGATCTTATTATTATTCCTAACTAGGAATTGACCTTACTCTCAATTTAAATATTTTAGACAGCAAAATAAGGTGGAAGATAATAAGTATGAATTAAACCTGTCAATACAAAACTATTGAATTCATCTTGATTGACAAACGGTGTGGCTATAAGTTCCAGGATCACATTAGTAAGGTATGTTTAAAAATGTCCTCTGAAAATCGCTTAGCGATGGCATCAAGGCCACTTTCTACTGTTACAATGGTTAAAATGATATCATGACTCGAAAACTTCTTTTGTATGTTGAAAAATGTGTTCCGAACTTTATAAACATTAATTAATAACACGATTTAATTGCGAGTATGTTATGTATTTATTTATTAAGCTCAATAATATTTATGAATATTTTGAATTAATGTGATCTTGAAGAAAATTTATGAATTAAATCAATAGTATACATGGTAATATGGACAAAAACTATTTCAAATTAACGCAGTCTCAAATCTTCACTGTTTATCAAATATTGCCACAGTAGTTAGAGTACAAAATAATGAATATGCATTAAAATAACACTAAGTATTTCAAACACTTCTTCGACTTCATATCGAGATCATAACCTTAATTTTAAAATTATCTAACTTATTTTAATCTTGCTACGCACCATTACAATTATTCGAATGGTTTTGGTGTCCATGACAAGCAATTATTGTTTATCATCACGGTAACCATGTGCTCGTATGCCACTTTTTAAAATTTAAAAAAAAAACATTACTAGATATTACAAAAATTAACAAAAAAATGACTTCAAACGTTTAAAATTGGTTTAAAAAGACGGACTTATATCTCGATATCCATAAAAATGGAAACACCTATATTAAGAACTTTCTTTTTTTACGAGTGTTAAGTCGGTTGAAAAGTATATGAAACACAATAATCCTACTAGGATTTTTGTATTTAATATAATGGATACTAATCATACTACAAATTCTATCGCTCTGCTGCTTTACCACTTAAGTGCTTTTATTGCACGAATACCTATGCACCCTTTTACAGCTTTGACTTCTTCACATTTTTTATTTATTGTAACCATGTCATTCTGGCGCTTTGCTCATAAATCCCTACAGTGAAAGTAGAGTAAATTTAAAATGAGCTTAGAAGTTATGTCTTACGAACAGTTTGTAACGTTTTCTACTGTCAATATTATAAGTATATGCTCAAATAAGAAAAAGGCAATAATTACCTGACTTGTAGTATATAACACATATTTTTATGTTTAATTTATTTATATATAACAAGTGCAGACTGAAGATTTGGGGACACATATGTAGGTCCCGGATGCGTCAGGGGATTTCCACTTTATCGCTTTATGTCAAACGTCCCAATTTGTCTATGTGCTTGCCCTAGCCCCTTTGCCTTTCGAATGGAATAGTTTACGCATCTGGAGTAGTTGGCTCTTTTTTTCCGTGAAAATAATTTTTCACTTAACATGTGAAATCTTGTAATGCATTAAATTCTAAATAAATATTTGCCAAACGTTTAATTGAACAAAAAATTTATAAAATACGACTAATTATAGGAAAGACTACATTATTTAGTTAGGTCCACGTAAAATAGTTCACGTCGTTACATATGTACAATTGCAACTGGATTTAGTTTAAAGGAAAATTTCTTAAATATAAGAAATTTCGTGATTGAAATATTAAAATGAATTTTGATATTTTAAAATCTTAATTCAGTTTTACAATTTTATGTGTGTATATCAAAATGTCGGTTATGGATCTTGTGGATTTTTTAAATGCCATTTATATCGTTAGTTTTGAAATCTTTTTAGCTATCCTCTCACATTCTATGGTTTCTGACAAAGTACTGGATTGCTTTTCTTCTTATCTTTGAAGGCGCCAACTATAAGTTAGAGTAGATGAGTCGGCATCAGCTTGGCTCGATTTCCGTTTTTTTTATTGTTTTTATTTATTCTTTGCCCCGTTTTATTCTCTAATTTAATTAACCAAATTGAAATTAGATTACGTGTGATATACTCATAATCTTTGATATGAGGAAGAGGTAAAGAAAATTGGTCAGGCAGGTTTAGTCAAATATCGCGCAATATTGGCAAAATTAATTTTGGGTAATCTTCCACCAAAACTGGTTGACAGTTCGCCTATTCTCAGTGCAGATCTCCTCAATAACGAGTTTATTTTAATCCGGCTTCTAAATTTTAATTTTAATCCCTCATAATTCGTTATTACATCTAGTATATATCAACTATCCGGCAGCGACGCGCTCTAGGATAATTGACCTCTTTTGTCTTTATCCTTGAATCTCCTTCTTCTCCTGTTTTGGAACGATAAAACCCTTCTCTCGTCCTATAATCGCCTCCTCCTGGACCTCTTTATGGATAATTTTATGAAATTGGTTAACGGGAAAACCTAATACACATACAAAAATATATATCTGCTTGTTTTTCAGAGCACGAGGGCTCTGTGAGGAGGAACACTTGGCTGCTGATCTACAGACAGTTACAGACAAGATTTGCCATATCGTAAATTAAGCTTCAGGTTAAAGAATGTTAAGTTGCCACAGAAGTTAATTAGGCCTCTAAAGGACCCTGGAGACCAATATTTTCAACCGAACGTCGTCACGCTATTGGTCCGTATATCCATTGTTCATTGTAAGTATATCTGTGGTAACAGTTAATTTAACTAAATCAAAAAAAGACAAAGTTTCTCAATTCTAATGTTTTTTTATGTATGTCCTCGCGTATCTCTGTCATTTATGAACCAGTTTTGAAAATTCTATTTTTTATCTGATAGGGGTATTTTTTCCAAATATTTTCCTAAAATTTTCAGAAAAATCGGTGCAGCAGTTTGTTTTTTAAATTGATGTAACCACATTTAGGAATGTTTACATATATGTCTACTGCTTTTTAACTAATTATAAAAATTTATCAATTTTTATGTCATATGATGTTTCGAAAGTACACTTTAAAGAGGTTGGAAGACGGTTTTTGTAATATTCTGTGAAAATAAACTTGTTAATCCATAAATCTGAAAAAAAATAAAAATGAGTTAATAACATAAGAATTGCAAATTACGTATCCTGACCACTGATTAATTGTAAGGAGATTGATTTTGTATAAGAGGCGCGTTTTATTTAAAAGCTACTGATGTTCCAATATCTGTCATCGTTGTTCAAAACAAATGAAAATCATCCCAAGATCAAAGACCAGTTAGGGTATGAAACTTGAGGGTCCCAAAAATGAGCTCTTGGCGTTATATCTTACGCATGGCAAATTTAACTTATTAAAATGATTTTTTAAAATCAGAATTAGACAAATACAAGTAACTCAATGTAACAATATCACAGGAGAACTATCAAACTAACCCTCACACTACGTTCCACCGGCTCCTGTTGTTGGCGGGAACATTGGACGACAGAGCAGTTCGTCACACCTTTAATGGTGTCCGGCCAGTGCGGCATTTATATCACGACTTCTATATATGTCAAATAATATTTGACTTTGTGACCTATACTGGCAATTTTTTGACCTTGTTTGTGAATGAAGTAAGTTTAAAAAAAAGCAGGCAAGAGCTTTTCTTAGACATATATAGTATTATTTTATTTATTATAATCAAATTTCAAAAGTTAACGCTCTAATTTTTATCTCGAGACTGGGGTTTTGATCCATATGGTTTTAAGGCAGTTCTTGTTGCATTTTGAGAGACCTTCACAACGATACTCCACACGGAATAAGTCGAACGTATATTTTATGTTGTAGGGGGGTAAAAGAAAAATATTTTTTCTTAATTTTAAAAAATCAAGTTTTGTATATTCAATATGCTTCACACTAATAATTTTCGTGATAATCAGTGCATAAACAGAGGAGAACGAGCCTAGACGGACAGACAGACATGACGAAACTATAAGTGTACCTCAGAACCATTTAAAACAGAAACATTTTACCGAGACTGACGAACAGCAATTCTTTTTATATAAAAGAAAAGAAGAAGAAGAATGAAAGAAGATTAATCGATGAAGCCAAAACATAAGTAACAAAACAATCAAAAGAAGTTGTGGGCAATCTCCAAGACCCTTAATATTTGTTATTGTTGGTATTAAAATAAAGTATTAAAAAAATCAGTCAATAATAATCACTATTCCTAGTCTTAACAAAAAGGATAACGGCATATTATATTTATAAATATTTATATTAAGTTTATGAAAAAATTGAACAAATATCCTATCTTGTGTTATTTACCGTGTAAATGGAACATTTTTTTTATTTAGTTATCCTTGAAAACGTTGTTTTGCCATATAAATTCTCGTTTATCGATTAAGGCTAAAATGATTAATTTACTCATATGCTTTAAAAATGAGGGTTGCTGATAGAATATCGGAGCTCTGGATACCCTGCGACAGCTATTTAAGGAGATTAATATACATATTTACGGTTGCATCCCAGTATAAATATTTTATTTATTAGGCAAAACATTGATTGTTTCGTTAAAAGCAGTAACATACGCAGTGTTAATACGAGAAAAAAGGACAACAACAACAAACTTATTACACCAAGCTTTCGCCTTCAAAAGGTTAGCAAATCATTCATGGGACACGGTGTATGCATCTATGAAAGAATTCCATAAATAATATTAAGCTTACCTTTTGAGAAATTGAAATGTAAACTTAAAAATACTCTTTTAAGTAAAGCCTATTGCTGAATACTTTGATGGCACAATTGGGTGGTCATTGTAGTGTTGTTACTCGCGTAGGTTTAAGAGAAAATATTTGTATATGTACAAAATAAAAGAGCAACTGCTGAGTTTCTCGCCAGCTCTTCTTAGTAGAATCTGCTTTCCGAAT
>JAOCPS010705436.1:0-19734 GCA_025505425.1 Graphium colonna | reverse complement strand
TCAGTTAGTGTCCTAATTTTTCTAACTGCACAAACAGCAGAGCCTAGTCTATCTGCAAGAGACGACAGGTGAGGATTTCTCTGAAGATTTGAATCGATTCTTATTCCTAGAAATGTCGTAGAATCCGAAGATTTTAGGAGTTCATTATTTAAAATTAAATTGATATCCTGCTTCCGTACATTAGGGAGAGCGAAATTAATACATTAAGTTTTCTTTGCATTAAGCACTAGGTTATTAACCGTACTCTAATCAAGTATACGCGGCAGTGCATTATTCACTTCGCCATAATTTATCAATGTTCTATTTACTTTAAAAATAAGTTAAGTATCATCAGCGAATCATACAATATCGCATAACTCTTCTGCATAAAGAGGGAGATCGTTTATGTAGACTTAAAATAGAAATGGGCCCAAATAAGAGCCCTGCGGAACACTCAAACTCAGCAGAGAACCCGAAAAATTTACATCATTTATGTTGACCCTTTGGATCCTATTACTGAAGTAGGAGGCAAGGAGATCAAGAGAATCTCCACGAATCCCATAATGATTCAGCTTAAGTAGGAGGATGTCGTGTTTTACACAGTCGATAAAAAGCCTTCGATAGATCACAAAAAACTCCAATTGCATTTTGAGATTTTCCCCATGCATTAAATATATATTTTAAAGTGCGACTTCCACGTCGATTGTAGACCTCCCTTTTGTAAATCTATACTGCTCATTGTGAAAATTATTATTTATTTTAAAATGTGCTACTAGTTGATTTAATAGTAACTTTTCCAAAACTTCACTTAAAGATGACAGTATGGATATAGGCCTATAGTTGCCGGGATTAGTTTTGTCACCACTTTTAAATAAAGCCACTTTCTTACTTAATTTCATTAGATCAGGAAAAATTACCGCATCTATACATTTATTAAAAAGAAAGGCCTTCTGTTGCGCATTATTGTTACCAGTATTTTTAATATTTAAGCTTTTCTATACTTTTCCAACCTCATTTGCAATCACACAATAAAACTTAAATTGGTGATCACAATAGCTTGTTTTGTTCGTTAAAATGTTAAATGCATCTATCGAAAATGATTTTAATGTGGCTGTAACCTTTATTGGAATATCCGAAAAGCAATGTTCAAAGCTATCAGTAACATCTTTACTTGATGTTAATTGAACATTATCTACTAGCAGTTTAATGGTTTATCTAGGACCCTTGCACTTTATAGACATACGGCTAATGACATCCCACGTAGTTTTTAATTTATTATTTGAATGCTGAATCTTATTTTAAATATAAATTGCCTTTACCTTTTAATTTTTTAAGAAAAACTTCTAGCTTGATACACTGGTTCATGATTCCACTGCCTCCAATTACATAGTTCATAAAGCGTTTAACTACTTTTACGTACACCTACGGTTGCCCAGTAACTAAATTGTAATCTCAAACTTCTTGTTATTTTACGGATTTTAAAAACATCATTATAAGAATTTAAAAAAAATAAACATATTATTATAGTACTCGTTTGGATTGTCTATTGTAATGTCTGTTTGAGGCATATGCTGAGCGACATTATCATAAAAGGAATTTGTTCTATTATTAGTCACAGGTCTGCGTGTAAATTCTTGCATGGTTGTCATTTTTACAATCAATTGAAAATTTAAGACCTAAGTGATCCGAACTTAAGTTACTTATAATTGATTTATCAGACACCTTATGGTGTTAGAACACTTTATCTATACATGTGGATGACAAATGAGTAACACGAGTTGATTCACAGAACATGTTTGTTACTTTAAAAGAATTAAGTAAGCTTAAAAGTCAGTTGCTTAGATGTATTACTCGTAAAATATCTACATTTAAGTCACCAGACACAATTATAGATTTACTGTTTGAACTAAGTTTTTTATGGAAGTCATGTGTCTAAAAACCATATATAAGACTCTGACATCAATTCTGAGAGCGAAATCACCCGACATTTGAACACCGATCGCGTCATTTCCCGAGCTCAGAGTGGGTGTTGGAGCGGAGGTCGTGAGAACAAGGAACGACTTCTCATTGACGCGGTAATAGACAGTGGTCAAACGCAAACATTAGACCTTCTCTGCTGCCTGGATTGACTATGGAAAGGCGTTCGACTCAGTGTCCCATTCATAGATAAAGAGGGTCCTCGAGCTGCACAAGATTGATACTGCAGTTAAAACTTCCTCAGGCAATGTATAGAGCAATGAAGTACGATCCTTTGTCACCTCGGGATCGGATGGCGGCTGCGGAAGACTGTATAAGGATTTGTACGGGGCTGTATCTTCCAGGCCAATTGTCTGGGCCCACTATGGTTTTGCTTTTTCTTGAACCGCCTCAGCACACTGCTGGAGGAATCGGGGAGAGGATTTAAGCTTTGAAGAGAAGGAACAGAAGTGACCCACCTTTTCTTCCTGGATGACCTTAAGTTCTTCGCTTCCAATTGCTCTCATCTGATAGAAATGTTAAAAATCACTTGTAATTTTAGCTCTTCTATCAAAATGGAGTTGGGAACGGAAAGAGGTAAAGTCACACATACCGAGGGCATTGAGACCTTTTTCGAAGGAAACAAAGAAACCTGGGTATGTCACAGAACGTAGGTATCGATGAGGTCGGCGTAAAACAATAATGATTGCGACGTATTTTTTGGATGCTTAACAAGTGTTTTATAGCCTTTTGTCAGGGGTAAATTAAGCACGTGCGTTTAACGGTTGGGTAATTTTCGTCTTTGTATATACCTTTGGCATACTCAGGTGGACTCAAACCGAGCTGAATGCCCTGGATAGAAAAGTCCGCACCATAATGACGTCAGACAGAATGCATCATCCGAGGTCGTCAGTGATGAGACTGTACTTACTACGGAAGCGTGGTGGGAGGGGCTTTTTAAGCGCCCTCAATTTGCATAATCATGAAGTGTGCAGCCTCCGTAAGTATTGTTTGACGAAATCGGATGAGGCATTCTACTCAGACAACATTCGGTGACAAAGGACTGACCCCACTATCCTTTGCCAACGAGCAATGGCAAGATACGATAGTACAAGGCGTCTTTGATCGAGAGACGGTATGGAAGGAGAAGGAGCTCCATGGGCTACAAGGCTCTTCGCGGGCCATTCGTAGACGCCACGACTTCAGTAAACTGGCTGCGTTTCAGTGACCTCTTCGGAGAAACCAAGGGTTTTGCCTGTGCAATACAAGATCAGGTTATTAAGACGAACAACTATAGAAGATACATCCTGAAGAATGGTCGCCATTCTGGGGAATCGCTTCGGGATATTGTCTCCGGTTGTTCGACTCTTTCTAATACTGAGTACTTGTACAGGCACAACCTAGTGGCCAGAATCCTCCATCAGGAGATCGCTCTGAAATACGGTCTCATGGAGCGAAGATTGCCGTATTATATGCCGTATTATATACTTGCCGGAAGACGTGCTTGAAATGACCGCGCCAGGCTCTGTTGGGATCGGACCATCATCATGGACAGGGCGATACTGGCAATCAAGCCTGATATCGTGTTGATGGACTGGGCACAGTCAAGGGTATTTTTGGTCGATATAACAATCCTATTTACTGACAACCTGGTGAAACCCAAAACAAAGAAGAAACTTAAATATTTGGACCTAGCTCATGAGGTGACCGACATGTGGGGTCGAGTACAGACCGAAAATATCCCTGTAGTCATCCCTGCAAACGGGTTAATCTCAGTCAGTCTCTCACAATATCAGAAGTGATTGGGACTGTCCGACGGTCAGCTTTTGGCTCAATTGCAGAAAGCGGTGCTTCTCGATACCACCCGAATTGTCCGCCGTTTTCTCCCTTTCACCCTAACCCTCGGCCATTTGGTCCTTCCTGCCGAGAGCTGCCGTCTAACTGGATTATATCAATTTTTGTAAAGTTTATTTGAATTAAATGTTAAATATATTATAATTGAATATATTATTATTAATTCCGTATATGTTTATTAAATAATAAAATGTATGTGTATGTATATTTTAAAAAGTTTGATTATATATATTTAACTTTTTAAAATATACATTTATTTAGACGCCCAGCCAGGTACATTATAAGGTGTTATTTGTAACATTGGTAAGTATCACTATATTCTATGCATTTTACAGGATGTCAAAAGTTTATGCCTGCTAAAAGGTCATCAATTATTACAATAACAATAAATCAATCATGAATAGAAACACACAAAAAATTAAAAAACTAAAAATATTACACATTCAAATCTATCGAACTAATATAGAAAGAATAGTAACCAATGAAAACAACATTTTGCTAATTTATTAAAAAATAATATGAACTCAACAACAGTAAGAAAATATATAATCATATTTCCTTTAGTACGCTTAGACAATGAGTAATGTATTATTCGTGTGCAAGGAAATCGCTAACATTGTAGTAACATTTTTCCGCCAAAATGTCACGTAGGTTTTTCTTAAAAAAATTTTATTAGTTCTTACATCCTTGGAAAGTTTGTTATATATTTGAGGCGCGAGACAAAGAATACTTTTTCTACATAGTACTGTGTTAGCCTTTGGTATGTATACTTTAAAAATGTCCCGCCTGCTTCGTTCAGTGGTAAGTTTGGGGAAAAGAGTCATGAGCTTTATTTTGGTTTAAGCTTGCACATAGCCCTTATATAGTTTTTTTGTGACCTGAATATGTAATCTTTCTTAATACAATTTTCCCAGAATATAACTCCATAACGAAGATGTGATTCTACCTAGGCATAATAGGCACCTAGCAATGTCTTAATATATATTTAACCGGACAATTTCGATAGAATATGGGCGTATTTACTTAATTTGGTACATAATATGTCCGATTGGTAACCATGTTAATCTGTTGTCGATCGTCAAACCCAGAAATTTTGTGTAATCAGTATTTGCAATTTTATTCCCATTGTGTATTATATTTAAATTTATATTTCTTATGCATCTTTGGCGAAATCTAATAAATTTTGTTTTATCAACATTAACCTGCAAATAATTTTGCTGCAACTCTTCAATGATATCCTTCCGTCTAGAATTTAATTTAACTTCAAGGTTATTTTTGTCACTTTTAGTGATGGCCGTGCTGTCATCGCCAAATAAAACCATAGGGTGTTTAGTACATTTAGGTAAATCATTGATATAGATTAAAAACAGCAGTGGGCCCAAGGCACTTCCTTGTGGCACTCCATATCGAATGAATCTAGTATTACATGTATAAATTCATTATTCTTTTGTTTTGGTGTCAACTCGTGTTATCTGTGTTTGTTATCTATTTGAAAGGTATTCCCTTATTAATTTAAAAGTGTTACCTCTTATTCCGCCATTCTCAAGTTTATTCAAAAGTAAGTCATGATGGACATAGTCAAAGGCTTTGCTTATATCCATGAAGAGAGTGCAGAAATCAATTTCATTATCAATGTTATTAATAATTTAGTTTAACAAATCAGATATCGCTCTATTAATTGTCCAATTTTTTCTCAAACCCTTCGGTTCATCTGCTAGCAGTTTAAATTAATAAGATATTTTAATATAACTTTTTCAAGTCTTTGATCTATACAAGTTCTAACTTGCATGTCTATAGTTTGTTATGTCGTCTTTTGGGCCTTTATCTTTATAAAGTGGCTTAACGATCGTTGTTTTAAGTGCTTCTGGATAAACACAGTATGTTACACATAGGTTATATGTGTAACTCAAATGTTGAGCAATACTCCTATTTACTAGTTTGAACACGAAATGAAAATTCATCGAATCTGCTGCATTTTGTATTTGTTAATGATAATATAGCATTGTAGATATCTTGCGGACTTATTGGTGGCATAAAAAAATGTATGTACTGATTTGTTTGACGTATTATATGTTTTTCGTTTTAAAAATAGGATTGCTGGCACTTGGTCAATATAGTGATTATTAAAGGCATTAGCAAAGTGTTCTTGTTCATGAATGCAGGTATTTTCGTCACCTATGTTTATTGTTGCAATATATTCTTGTGGTTACTTTTCCCTTAATTAATAATTAACCAAATTGTCTTTGATTAATTTTTCGATAACTTTGTTCTATGATTATTCCGAGCTTTCTGCGTAAGTCTGATGACTTTTTTAAGTCTTTAGGTGTAAGTTTTTAGTAATAATTTCATTTGTTCATTACGATTTAACCTGTACCTCCATAGGATTTTTGTTTGAGTTTTAAAACAAAGCTTGATACTCTTAGTAAGCCAGTTAACCCATTTAAATGTAAATAGAGAAGTTTAAATATTTCTATCAATTTATTGTACGCATTATTAGGTTCAACTGTTTCACAGACTTCGGAAAATGATAAGAAGTGAATATAATATATAAATTTGTTCATATTATCTTTGCTGTAATCGCGGCGTCTATTTTTCCATTTTCTAGCAACTGGATACTTGCATAATTGTGCTATGTGATCAAATAATCCAAGATTATAAACCTCTTCTTTATATACATTGGGAACATTATGTGCGAAATTGTCTTTACAGGTGTTACTTTTTAAACTTGGTGTGTATTTTATTACTAAATGAAAATTAAAATTTAATAAAAAATTGCCGAATTCCAATGTGAAGTTATTTGTTTTCGAGGTGTTAATATTAAAATCACCACATAAAATATTCTTTAATTTATTTTTGGTTTATTTTCGCAAAATTATATCAAGCTTCTCGTAAAATATTAGTATGTTATTAAATTTAGGCACTATGTAGACCCATATAATAATAGTAGAATAATTTATTAAACCTATAACACAGCAATCTATGATTCCCGAAAGGCAATGTTTTGATATGTATTTTAAGTTTTTATAGGATATACCTTTTCTAAGAAAATATAGAACTCTCTCTCCTTTTAGTATAACGCGAATAAATAGCTGCTAAATTGTAATTAGGCAATGTTACAATTCCTTTGCTTTCAGACGTTATAAAATGTTCTGTTATGCGTAACATGTCAATTTCCTTTTTTGTTTTTAAAAATATTTCTTCCAGATGTAAAATTAACAAATCAGTTTCATTTATAATTCCGGCAATATTCTAGTGCATTATATAGAAACTTAATACGGAAAAAACTATCATTATTTTTACTATTAGTATCTTGCGAGTTGTAGATGATTATTTTATATATAAGGGCATGCAAATTAGAGAAAACTGTCTTAAATCCTGAATTATATATATGCCCAAAGTTTCTACTAAACATTCTCCCGTCGTATGTGAGATTAAGGTTTGAGTCTAATATATACCCATATTTTTATGATTCTTAATCTAAATATAACATGTGATTGAAAGTTTCTATCCTCCAATTGTACAAGTTTCTATGTTTTCCACATTTGTATGTTGGGAGGCAAATTATTATATTTATGTTATGCAAATAAGTACATTTGCTTCTAATATAAACTAAATTGTTAACATTTTTGTAGCCATAAAATCTTCCTCGCCAATAATTATTACACAGAAGTTATTTTTTGTTAGTGGTTCTAATTTTTATTCTAGATTCGATAACATTTTGTGAATGCCAGCGTTTGGGGATAGGTGACATACGTTACATTCTTCTACAAAAATATTTATAGCCGTTTGAGTTATACTATTTCTTGTATCGGTGCTTAATAAATATTATTTTTTTTGACGCGATTTGTCCCCACGCTTAAATTTATTGAATAATTTTCTGTAATAAACATAACTGTAGGAGGACCTTCGGAGTCACTTTAGTTATATGCTGTTAAGTTTATATTACCGCGTGGATTTAGTGGTGTGGGCAATTGTTTTAAATTTTTATTTTTTGGGGTTACCGCGGCATTATTTGTGAGAGTAGTGGCTACTTTTTTATAAATTTGTTGTTTTTTCATTAGATCAGCAATGATTTTTTTAGAACGGTATTTTCTGTATTTAAATTTTTTATTTCTTTGTTTGCAATTAGCAGTTCTAATTTGAGGTGTTGGATTTGTTTTTTTAAGTTATTCGGTTTCTTCGTTTTCGCTATCCCATATGTTTGGTAATCTGGTAGGACTGCCATCTAGTGTGTCAGAAGATGTATTTGTAGAATCTATATCTATTGTGGTATCTGTGTATGATTGTGCACGTTTACGACGGAAAGTAATGAAAGCAAATAAACATATATTGTATAAGTGTTGCACAAATATTGCACTAATAAAACTTTGAAAAAAGTTGATTAGTTGTTAATTGTTCGTCTCAATAAGCAAATGATTTAAATTTTGAATTACAAATCGTATACTTTGAACAGGTGATTACTATAAGGACCGGTTCATTAATTTTACAATATCACGCAAGATTAAAAATAAGTATAAGAATAGATTTTTATCAAAATTTGTTTTGTAAATCAAATCAAAGTAAAAGATTTGATGAAAAAATATTAATTTAGTTGCACTACGCTATTTTATAAAATAAAAGTATTATGTTTATTATTGTTGATGACAACAGTTTGTTCCTTCACCCGGGTTTTTATATCTCTCTTTGTTAAACGTACATAGGCAATACCACATTCACACTCCTGGTCTATTAAGATTGTATACTCCTGCATCTTGTAGAGGAATTTTTTGCACTTTTTTTTTCAATTGCACTTGGCAGTTACCAACTGTCAAGTGCAAAATTTACTTATTTTCATTAGAATCTTATAAAAAATTAAACAGCGGCTCGCTTCAATACGTAACAATTTCGTTACTTCTCCAATATACGGCAAAACTACTCGCTCTACTATGGCTGGCTTCACTCAGTGATATTGACGTTGCAGCGGTGCTGAGGCCTTTTTGTCATGTAGGACTTGCTAGAAAAACAGAAGAGTGTAAAACCTAGTTGGATCTCTGTACTCGAATTCGGAAAAAAAACTACTGAACCGATTTCCATCAAAAATTTTACAGAGAACATAAAGAACAATTTTTAACTACTTATTAATGGAAAAAAGCTTTTAAATAAATTTGATATCCTGTTGACCTTTGAAATAATTTAAATAATATTTAAGTTTTATTTAATAGCCAGATAACTTTTTCGGAAAATCATCGTCGTTTAACGTTTCTCATATGTTTATGACCAATACAGGCAATTATATTTAATGCCTGTATTGGTCATAAACCTAATTAAAATAACGTTTCTTTATTTCCTTATTTCGATTGTTATAATGTCCTTTTCATTTTTAGTAGCTTACGTCTACGATTGAAAGCTTTTTTACTATAATATAACAGCTGCTTTGAATTCATGACACCAAACTTTTTGTTTTTGTTGATCAGTTTACTAACGCTCCGGGATACTTAAATGGAAACTATGTTCATTCATTGTTTAAGTGTATCTAAATTGCAAAAGTATACCTGAAAAATGGATAAACTAAAACAGAAAAGACTAACTTTATCACGAAACAATTTCAAAGACGTAATCTGCAATCACGCTAACGAAATGCGAGCAAATATTAAAATTTAATGTGTACGTAACACGAGTGCCAATAATCTGCGAACATTTAAATGTTTTCCATGAACGTAGGCATCGATTCAAACCTAAAATATTTTATTATTTGAGGTTACACCTTTGAATATGGAGAAGCACCCTTTTGGAATACATAAGTACCCTTGCAAGTAGTCTTTTGTTATTTGGTAGCCATTCAATACCCTGTAAAAACTTAGAGGAATTACACTGAATTTGGTATCTTTTTTTTATTTTCTACACTAGATCTCTCTGTAGTGGATGAATAATATTTTTCATAGTTCACAATTGTATTAAGCCACTTCCACGCTGATATTTAGGTTAACTAATGTATTTATTTCTTGAACCTTACTATAAAAAGAAGTATAATAAACAGCCACATTATTTTTGATTCTGCCCTTATTTTTAACCTAGTTGCAAGGGCGTTTGATACACATAAATTCCAAATACTCAAACGCCTAGATCGGAAATAATTATCTGTAGGCCATAAAAGTCATTGTTCCGTGTAAAAATCGAACTCTCGACACGCTACACGGTAGCCAAGAACACTGCAACAGCTCAGCAACTGTGCCGATCGGTAATCATAATATTCTAATTCTAATTCTAACTCATCAAGTTTATTTTATTACCATGAACGGTAATAAGTGCAAAAGCTGCGGCAGGGTTAATAAAAAAACATTACGTAACCATGATTAAAAATGATTGTTACACACTTTTTATATTCACCCTGACTGAAAATCTTGAATAAGGACGGATAAACGATTCAATTTCGCAGCTACGTTCATGGATTTAGTCACTTATCGATCGAATCGACAGTTGGACAAACGAATTTAATTTGTTTTCATTTAATTGGTCGATCAATTTGAAACGATATTTATTATACCCTGAAAAGTCAATCACTTTTATGCCCATTTTTTATTCAATAATTCTAGCATTAGTCATATTTTCTTCTAAGATTGTCTATAACATGTTTAAACGGTCACGGTCCTTCTTTTTTATTTTTTCTTATAAGGAAAAAATTGAGTTAAGACTCTTTATTTACAATAATCTGCAAGAAAAAATTTCTAAAAAATAAAAAGAATATGTTCTACTTCATAACGTATATTTATGGATATTTGGTTAAATTACGAAAACAGGCCTAAAAACTTGTTTTTCTGCGAAATATCAAATAATTATAATCAAACTTTAAAAGTATATATTATTTATTTTTTCATATTGAAAAAAAATAACACATATTTTATTTATAATATGTAAACAGGTATCTATATCTACATGTGATTAAGTGTAAAGCCACCGTTTCTAGGAGTCGTGAATTCTATCCAACCGGCAACTGGAGAAGTACGATTTTCAAATTGATTTTATGGACCGAAGCGTCTTTGCAACACATGTAAGAAGCTCACTGTTATGGCAGAGTTATTAAGAAAAACATGAAATTTTTAACATAAGTTATTCAATTGATGCATACACAATTTCGCCACAACAATTAGGCTTCCAATCCTTCGGAATGGAACGGTCGTATCTTGTTCCATTTTATGCCAGTTTTCCATAAAAGATATAGTATAGAATGCTTTAGTTAGATCTAAGTAACAAGCTGCGGGTGTCTTGTGAGTCGTTTAGAACGTAACGGTGCTCTTAAATGATATAATATCAATCTCTGTCGATAGGCGGGGTAAATAAAAAAAGGGGGATAAACCCAAACTGGGCGTCGTGTAATCGAATGTAGTTCGCCATGTGTCCATCGAGTAGCCCATCCAGTACTTTAATAATTACTGTGGCTAAAGATATTGGCCTATAATTAAACTTATCAGAGAGGTTCGTTTTTAATGATTGAGCCCACCATAGTTCTGGTTAAGTCATTGGGCAAGTATGTGTTACGGATGCGAAGCGTAAAGAACATAGCCAGGCTTCTTAGTAAATGATTCTACGCTGATGCCATCATGCCCAGGAGATTTTCCCTTTACCATAGAACGACTCAGAGACCTTACCTCTTGGGCTATTAAACCTGTACTCCCTTCTAGTACTAGGTCATCAGCAACCGTTGTTTTTAAATTTACTTTGAATTCCTTCTTGAATATATTGGCTATATTTATATTGGCCAGCACTCCATCCACATTAACAGTAAAATTCTGCTTCGAATTCAATTTAATCGTATTTTCTCAAAAACATTTTAAATATTTTTATCATGTTCCAGGGCTATCCATTTTCATCCTCTCCTGATTATTTTTACACTATTTCAATTTATTCTTAAATATTTTCCTATATTTACACATAAGCGTATATACAGCTCTGAATTAAGTTTACCGAATAAGGCCCGTGACATAAAATTATAACAAGCTTCTTGATGCGCAGTTTTAACATATTTATTCCATCCACAAATATAATTAACCGAACCGCCGCTTACGACATGTAGCAGCTTCCTTGTAAAACACTAATTACTCTATTCCTAAGGATATGTACAAATGTAGGCCATAAGGGGTTTTTAGATTATATATATTAACATAATATCTAAAACATCCCTACATTGTATATATCCTGTCACAACATTTATTAATTGGAAAGGAAAGTATATATCTCGCAACATATTATGACACAGATTATAACATTTTTGTATTCGATGACAATCCTTATCACGTCAAATAACTTTATTACAAACAATTTCAGATTCTACATATTTACGTTTAACCAAATTTAAATTACAAATAACTTGCAGAGACATATGATTGGACCAATAGATATCATACAAAACATGAACATTGATGAGTGTACTATATACCGTATTTGACATAATACAATGATCTTACCATCGCCTTATACCCGCGGGAAGTCTGTATCGACACAAAACAACGATTGTTTAGTACAATAATCATTCAGCTCAGAGCAGAACAACGCACCTGGATGAGTGTTCATGTCATCTAATATATATAAACACAGACTCGATGTTATTAGATTATATTATAGAATTAATCGTACTAAGGCACTCCACAAATTCAACAAGATTATCGACCACCAACTCGGTCGGTGGTCGATAATCTTGTGGCGTGTGTGTGGGTTTGTATATCAAACAAAATATCAGTATTACATGATTATGTATATTAATCGCAATCGCAGATATACGTTAACAGTAACAGGTAATGATACACAGATTTATAAGCAATGCTTTCCGCCACAACAGCGCCACGTCCCTATGCGGTCTGCTTCGAAGTATACCAGCCATGGTGTCGACCGCCGAGTGACCCGATAAGCGAACTTCGCATCTTTCAAGCCAAGTTTGTCTATATCATGTGGCAGTAGCCACGTTTCTTAAAGCGCAATAATATCAGGGGATCCACATAGTCGCCTTATACGCTCCTCTCTTGCCTTATACTCCGCAGACTTGATAAGGCTCCACCAATTAAAGCTATTTATTTTTATTTGATTATAATCCATTGCATGTATCATATATCTTCCGTTTCCTTTCCTCCTCTCTTTGTATTTTTGTTGTGGATACAGAATTGAATAACAAGTCTCTTGTAGTTTCAATTACCTCTTGCGAAAAGACACTCGTACAAGTTTGTTTCACTTGTTCTAACTAACTAACCTCGTTCATAACATTAATCTTGTTACGTATAAACGATTTCGAACGAACTTTTTGATGGTTTGTTGATGAACATTTAACACACATATTCTCACTCGATGCCATAGCTATAATACCCGTTCTCGCACACAATTTATCCGTCCAGCACCGCATGCGACACGACTGTGTCAAATGTGTGTGAATCATTTTCAAATTAATTTGGCGACAAAAGTATATTTCCTTTTTGTTATTAATTTTTAAAATGCTATTTTATAGTATTAATAATACTACATACAGCATTAATTTCTGTCTTTACTATGTTTACTTTAATATTATAAAATACATTCAAATATAATTGCCGATGCAGTCATGCAGTTCGCTCAGTATACCGGGAGGAACGCTGGACGTGTCGTGAAACGCAACGCTGCTACTGCTGTATAAAAAGAGCATCGTCATGCAACTCGCTCAGTGCTCAGTCAACCCTCAAACATGGAGGAAACAATCAAGTAGCTGATTCGGCTGATCACCGGGATACTCGGAGACCTATTGGTAGCCGTTATCTTCGAAACAGACTCTTTTGTGACATTACATCACTGTCCACCGTTAATAAGTATGTCGTCATCTGGGTAGGACAACCACACCCTAAATACGCAAACCGTCATCTACATCTACCCGATTTCAGCCACGGAAGCGACTAGGGAAGGGCCCTTGGGCCTCCAACCAGCAAGCCATTGCTAGCTAGAGCCCAAGTTCGAATGATGGGGAATGTCCCCGATGTTTGTTACGAGGAAAGCTAAAATGGTTTCAACTCATACCTTGTATTAACTCCTTCAGTATAAATATAAATTTAAACTCGTAGGTGACGACATATAGTTACCGTCGGCCAGATACATCATCTGTCCTTTTCTCAGTCGTAGCGGTTTTTCGTTCCACTGAATCAGGAGGACGAATGTGTGCACCTGTATTTGCAATGCAATGGAGTCCGATTGACGACAAGTCTCGTAGCGATGGGGTGATTGAGAGAGGTCTGATCTGATGTTAACCAGGTTTTTTCTCAATCCTGCACATGGGCCAATCTTGAGAGTGAGTACATGCAGTGTTTGCGCTCAGCCGAGTTGGAAGCTTTAAAAGGTGCCCTTAACAAAGGCTTATCCTCACTTAAAAGAGTGGTGGTTACTACGGCTACTACTGCATCGCTTTTTAACGTGGTCACTGGAACAATAATAGTAAAACTTAAAATGCATATGTTAAACGCGATGGTAACGCCTAGCCTGACCGCAAAGCTGCCATAGTGGCTCGAGAACTTTATCGCTTTGACGTAGATCTGGCTGGTATTAGCAAAAGACATCTTATAAATGAGAGGAGAGCTGGCGGAAGATGGCGATGACTATAAATTTCCGTGCGTCACAGACAAGACAAAAACAGAGAACAGAGTCACACAAAGGACACACATGTGGCGGAGAAAGGAGTGGCGAAGCGCATCTTTTATTCTGAATTTGAAGAGGGCAATCGAAAACTTGGTGGACAGCTCCTTCGCTATAAATAGAACGTCTTTATAGCTAATCGAAACGAAAAACGACACATGAAAAAATGCAACGTAGAACCCTCTTAATGGCAATATTTGGCAGCAAAGCGACCAGAATGGCGAGAGACTGTAAAGAGGCAAGTCCGCGAATTTGAGGATCAGCGCAAAGCCGAATTTGATCCGAAACGCAATGAACTTAAAGCCCGTCCTCCCACCGCCATCAACTATTATTACCACAACGGCGTCCTCACGTGCGCTTATTGCTTGAGGATTCATTGCGAAAATTGGCTTTATAAGCCATCTCCGGTTCAGCTCATCCTCTCGCATGAGCGCTCAACCAACTGAGAGTAGAAGTGACCGCCATAGCCGAAATCAAAAATAAGAGTTTGTTCAACTCTCTTCGTTAAAATATTAGAATGACGACTACACGACATGGCACGCTTTCTGATAGAATTTTTTTTTATTAGCTAAGGACTCATTCAATTATTTCTGTACAATATTAAAGTAAGATATGAACATGTTTTCAAAATATATTTTACTTTTGTATAATCGGGTTTTATAATACATCATAATAACAATGGTAAACTAGATAAGTATAGTAAAATGTGACTTTTTCCAATATCGTTATATAACCTAATTTTAAACATACTAAAAATATTTACGGAACGCATATACATGCGTTCGGTAAATATGCAAGTATGCACTTACGTTGAATTAAACAAAAATCCATTATTTTAATCGCAGGTAGGCCCTGAAAAGTAAAGTTTGTTCAAGAATTTTTTGTAGAGATTAGTTTATTAATGCTTACATATTATGATAGTAAACATAAGAAAATAAATGCATATAGGAACAAAGCAATGCTGTAAAAATGTAATATATGATGTTAAGTCTGATCGAGTGCCTCTAGAACAACAACAATGGTAACAGATGAAAAATTCACAAAGTCAAACAAAATTTTTAGTAACATATATTTATTTAAAATAAATAAAGAAACGTTCTTAGCATAGAATTACTGTCTATACTATGTGTTATGAAGTGGTGTCTAATCCTAAGGTTCATTAAAATAATTTATAACACATAGTTTCCAAATACTGTAATTTGGATAGTTTTAGATTTATAAAGAGTAAAATATAGTTGTAGTTTGGTGTACAGCTAGAAAGTTACTAATTTAGTATGCTTTGTATCCTAGGAAATCTTATAGCTTATTTTGTGTTTAACGTCCTAGTATAATAATGCAAAGCTATGCAATTTTGTTCTTTGGGAAAGCAAATGCACATTGTATTTGTTGTTTAGTTAAGTATAGTATAGTATACTATACGTAACTAAACTATATTATAGTCTGCTTTAGTTGTGCAGGGAAGAATGGAAGGCTGGACAGATCAAGTAAAATCTATATTCGTGAGCCGCGTGTCTGATTGTGCTAGACAGTCCGCCAACAAGTAGAGGTGGCGAGAGATCATGCAGAGAGCTGTTTCCGCCTCCACCAATACTGTGGACGACTCATCATGACCACTAAGAGACTCTGCTGAAAGTAAAACGACAGAGAAGAATAATCTAAATAGCACTAGCTGACCTTGCGTTTTCAACTGCGTGATTTTCTTTATTCGTTTAAAGTAGAAAAGTATCTTAATCTACTTTTTAAAGTCACTTTCAAAATAATAATAAATATGCAGATTGCATGATTGGCCTATATTTAAATCGTCTAGTTAATCAAGCACGCCCAAACCTACTTGCCCAACGTGGCTGCACCCATTGCGAAAAATAAATTTTTGTTTAATTAATTTTTTGCATTATTTGTTTTTTTGGAGTATCCGGATACCCATACCCACCCTGTTCTATTTCTACTCCAAAGTTAATCGAGCATACCAAAAACTACTTGCCCGACGCAGCTGCCGCTTACTGCGAAATATAAATTTTCTTTAAATGAATTTTTTGCCTTATTTGCTTTTTTTTGAAGTTACCGGGTATCCATACCCACCTTATTCTTTTTTTACTCCTTTCCTTAATATATTGATTTCTCATAGTATTCTACGTCTATTATTCTTCCTCTCTTAATATATCGAATTCTAAGTTTATTGCTCACATATCCTATTCAATGAACCTATTTAATCCAAATTTAGGTTGACAAGGCACCTAAAACTTTTCGAAAGTTGTGTGCCCATAGGCAACGGAATCATCTAACATCAGCTGAAAACTCTGTTTGCTTATCTAGCCTTTTTATTCTTTTCATAAAAAGAATAATAAAATGTCATAAAAATAGGTCTAACCGTCCTCGAGTAGTAAATGATGTAACTAAGACTAAGGATTTTATATAGTTTGTTTTTAATAATGGCTCTTACTAATTGAATTTTCTGTTTAATAACTGAAAACAGTATAAAAATTTTAAATAAGATATAAGGTCTTGACAAATATATTTTAGTCATGGTAGACAAATATCTTTAACACACATTGCTTAAATCGATTTATACGATATTTGAAAGATTATCCCTAGTCTTATTTTCTACTTTTGTAACTTTATTCTAAATAAGTATGCTTACAACTTTAGTAAAAGTTAATGGAAGTAGGTAACATTGAATGTAATTGTTATTCTATAATAAATATATTATTTTCTACATAAAAATTTATTGCAATTCTTTTATATCTAAATTTTCGGTATGGCATCCAAGATTTAGTTTAGCTGTTACAACAGTTATTTGCTATAGATACGCATAAATGTATCTTTTGTATATATTAAGACTCGTGTTGGTCTAATTAGCTTAAGTCGGAAGCATGACTTACCGTTCCGTGCGTGTCAATATGGTTTAATTTTTTGACCGATTGGCGTAGCTCCTAAACTCTTGGGTTCGGGGTTGACGGCCGTGAGTTCGTTTGCCGCGCGGAATAATTACTTATATAGCCTACACATAATTGTTTCGTGTCTAGATGTCAATGAATTTAGAATTCATCGGTATAAAATACTATTGCAACACAAGCCATCAAAGTTAAAGTTAGAGCTGCGTTTAAAAAAAAAACAAACGTGTCTGCTTGTGTATATTAATGTTTTTGAATGACACTATTGCTAACGTATTAGGTTATATAACGTGTTTTTTTATTTTCATTTAATTTCTATCCACGGAGAAACAGATCCACGGCTATGAAGATTTGTTTTAATGGTGTAGTTTACTATTTATGTTTATTGAAAATCTTCACAATATAAGATTCTTTAAATTCCATATGGTAATTGTGAACAATTGATATTTATTATTACTATAGTCATAGATGCGGAAGTGTATTTAATTCTTTGATATTATTAATATTTTTTGTATAAGGTTACTGCTAAATATAACTTTTATAGATGTAATGAATATTCACTCTTCCAACTGTTGAGTGGTTTGTTTTAACCTAATTCTCGTAAATTTTGAAAGTGTATATTTATATCGCAAGCGCAGGGATAGTTTTAATTTCAGCGTGTTCCAAAGGCATAGCGGCGATCTACTATGCATATTATAAAGAAAAACATTAATAAATTCAGCACTGCACATTCGTTAATAAACATCAATTAAATTCTGATTTGCGGGCACGCCTGCAAGTATATGCACCACGGCGAAAAAAAATTGCGATAATCTGTTTCTTCATAGAGCTGTGAGATTAAATAATAAAAACCCTTTATTTCTTGTAGAATATCAGAAGAAAAAAGATAATAAGTAATAAAAAAAATACTTATTTTTATATATTCATAACCTTGGTCTTTAGGTTGGTTGGCATGTTACTCTTAAATATTTCTTTTAAGCTTCAGTACTTGTTCCATGTCACTTGGGCTCTACGCACGACTTCCTGGGAGTTATTTTCTATGTCGAAGCTAATTTGTTTTCCTAGGTAAATATATTTTTCGGTGTACTGAAGAGGCTCGTCATTGACATATATTTGTAGCTTAGTGCAAATTAACATTGGTAACAAGCTAGCAATCTTGCTTGCTGTATTTGATGACTCCATCATGTACTAGATCTCCGATCCTTTTTCTGATATCAGCACCAGGTCGTCAGCAAATCGTAATTTGCTTAAGTAGTTCCTTTTTATATTTATGCCGCGTTTATTCCAGTTTTAATTTGTCTACTATCGACTCCAATACAGCTATAAATAGTACAGGTGATAGAGGATCCCCCTCTCTTACACCTCTCTTTATCGGGAACCAAGGACCAGCTGTTTCTAGTTTGACCCTGCTTTTACTGTTGTTATAGATGCTCTTTATTACTCTTATATAGTTGCTATCCACTTTTTGCGCTTTTAGAGTTTCCCAGATGAAGTTATGAGAAACAGAGACAAATGCCTTCTTATAGTCGATATATGGCAAGTAAAGTGGTTTGTTCTTCTCTTGATATTTCTCTATCAGAAGCTCGAATGTGGATATGATCGACCGGTAAGAAACCTTTTCTGAACCCTGCTTGCTCAATGGACTGTCTTTTCTCTAGAGTGAAGCTTATTTTTTTCTTAACTATTGTGGAAAAAAGCTTATATGTAGTCGGCAATAGGCTTATTGCTCTGTAATTCCCTATATCGTTCGGGCCACCTTTCTTATATAACAGGATTATATTTGACTCTGACAATTGTGCAGACGTTGTTCCCGTGTCGAGGATGTGGTTAAATAAGTTTGTAAACTGGACAGCGAGTATTGGGGCAGCTATTTTTAAAGTTTCATTTGTTAAGCTGTCCAAGCCGGGGCACTTTCTGGTTTTAGTGATTTGAATACCTCGATGATTTCTCTTTCTTTATATTTAGATCTATGTAATTGGTTATCTTCATTAGTGCTGGCTTCATTTCTGCTACTGGTCTCTTTGACTCTTTTGAGCTGTATAGTTCCCTATAGAACTGGGTCGCTATACTGATTACGTCACTGCGGTTGTTTTTTGTTTTTCCGGCTCGTTTTAACCCATCAATCCAAGTTTTATTTGATGTAAGCTCTTATAATGCCTTTTTTGTACTTCCTGTTTGACAGAGGAGTTTTTCGATCGTTTTATACTTATAGTTAATGTAGTCCTTTCTAATACACTTCTTGCCAAGCTTGTAAAGAGCCGAAATCTCGTTTCTCGTTGCCCTAGTTTTGTTTTTACTTTTTTGCAGTTCTTTTCTTCTATTTAAAAGTTTAAGTGTTCACTTTGACAATATATTATGTTTTTTCGAAGAGTCTTGAGTTTCTCATACTTTTTGCAAGCTTAAGGTGATAAATTTGATTAGGTTGTCATAATACTTT
>JAOCPS010705326.1:0-10561 GCA_025505425.1 Graphium colonna | reverse complement strand
TGGGGATGTCGGATTGCCATGACTACCCTTTTCTTTTCCCACTCCTATCCCTTCCGAATCCTTAATCCTGACCCATCCTATTTAATAACCCAGTGTATCCAATTTCCCAGGTTGATAACGCACTCGCAAATCTCCGGAAGTTGCGTGTGTCCATGAGCGACGGGATCGCTTACCATCAGGTGTACCGTCTGCTCGTTTGTCTCCTTTCCATAAAAAAAAAACGTTTATCGTATTGCGGGAGCCCATGAGCTGCGGTGATCACTTATCATCACTGTGCACTGTCGGCTCATTTGCCTCCTCATCTATAATAATCTGTTCATTATGAAGTTTAAAATTTTTATCTAGAAAATCAAACATTTTCCAGAAATTTTGCTTTATATGGCTGTAATCAATTATGATTATCAATTAAAAATATTTGCAAGTAATATTAGCAGGCGTTTTCATTATGAAATTACCAAATGGAGTGAAGCTAATATTTTTTACCGACTTCGAATATCCATTTATGAACGGATTTTAAGAATTCTTTTTTCATTCATATTCTTTCGGAATGGTCCCATAAAATTTTCAGGAAAATCGGTTACGTAGTTTTTATTTTATACCAAAATTACAAAATTGATTTTATATATTTTTACGCGTATAGCCGTCATTTATGTACCAATTTCATTTTTTTTTATCATAATAGAGCATTCTGTGTAGATAGTATAGAATTTTCAAGAAAATCAGTTTACTAGTTTTTTCTTAAATATAAATAACAAAATTTAGGGACGTTCGTACATATCTCGGCGACTTATGAACTTATTTGAAAAAAAAAAATATATCTGTTAGGAAAAAAAAATATCTTATAAGATAAAATAAAAGTCCGTATAGTAATTTGTTTTTAAAATCAAAATGACTGCGAAAATATGTTTCAATAAGTCGGTTATTGTAATGGTCGATGAACTGCGCCAGCTGGCCATCTGTTCGCCGCCGGCATCGTATCCACACTTCATCTATTTATTTGGAATTTTATTCGAAAACTATGCACTTAATTTTATTCCATAAGACATTTCATAATGAAATATAAAATGGATATGATTCTCTACTAATGTAACTCTTCCCATGATAATTTTCAAACAAGGTTTTTATATCTCTTCTATTTCTTTTGAATTGGATTTAAGGCACCATCTGAGCTTTACATAGAACCGGAAAAAAAATCATATAAAAACTACGAAAATTGTAACAGGCATTTGGATTAAAAAAAAGTCAACTGCACACGAAATATTATAGTGTACAAGTTCAATATCTGTCCCTCTACTCTCATAGCCCGATGGGACGGATATCCGACACGACCGGAGAGAGACAAGGCATAGGACCGACTTTTCTTCTTTCTTCCGGCAATCGGGTGGGTGATCAGCCCGCATTGCCCTAATCTAACCAAGCAACAACACAAAGTTATCGTTCCCCCGCGGAATTCCAATCCACGACCTCCGGTTTACAAAGCAAGGGCCCATACCACTAGGCTACGTAGGTGGTTGGTTACCATCGTAATGGGTGAAGTGGTTGTAACTGTAATAAAAATCTTACTAGATATCGATCGACATACTTGATTCATCCCAAAACGATTTGCTTTTGAACCTCGCTTTCGTTCTGGTCAACTCTTCTCTTCGTTTGGCTTCGCGTAGTGGTTCGGACTTTTTCGATGCGTCTCTTTCTTGTACTGAAAATTAAGCTATGTAAACTAATAAGACATACGAAATTTCTTTGTGTGTGTGTATAATAAATATCTGATTATAATTTCTTTTGGATCACCCATCGTAGCCGACGAGTCCGACATAAAATCCAACGAATTCATCATTACTTCTCTCAAACAAAATATTTCGAATACCTGTTTCACATATACAGTAGTTTAAAATACCTTTCGATCGATGATCGTATTTATATTGGTTCAATCTGGAACTTTCAGCAGGGTTCAAATCCGGATAGGAATAGCTCGTTTGAACCAGGACAGTATAAACAGTTTAATTTTGGGGTGGTAGAGCATAAACATCTTTTGCTGCACACTTCGCCCGGGAAAGTGCCACCGCCCCTTATAAAGTCGGCATAAAATGAAGTATGCATGACTTTTTAGGTTGCCGGATGGCCACTTCTACCCCTATCCTCTCCAAATCCTTAATCCCGACCTTATCCTATCCAATAAACCTATTCTATCCAATTTATCAGGCCATGTCGTGTGTTGGCGACGGGATCGCTTATCAACAGGTTAACAGGCTGCTCATTTGTCTTCTCTTCCTCAAAAAAAACTTTCGTAGGTGTAGCTATCCTGTGTGTATGTATATACCTGACGTATAGCTGACAATTGTCTATAAGAAAATATAAAGAAAAACATCACCAGCACTTCTCGATAATCGTTGAGACTCGCAGACGGTGCTCCTAATCATTTCAATATGATTCCATCTGGTAGTTACCAGTCCAGTTGGACTCGTTCTGATTTTCGGTTCTGAAAAAGTATTGATTGAATCGGTGACATACGAAAAATGGGTAAGAAATAAAAAAATAATAAAGTAACGTAAGGGATACTGACATCCTATAATAATACACAGAATGATTGGTAAGTCACCATATTGAAGGACAGCACTCGGTGCTCGATTGTCATCATATTTGCG
This sequence comes from Graphium colonna, assembly GCA_025505425.1. Classification (NCBI taxonomy): domain Eukaryota; kingdom Metazoa; phylum Arthropoda; class Insecta; order Lepidoptera; family Papilionidae; genus Graphium; species Graphium colonna. The sequence continues at coordinate 7,919 of JAOCPS010705326.1, read as the reverse complement.
TAATAAAATTAGGGGTAGAGTTTGAGCCCAAATTTTCTAATAAATGATGTAGTGTGGCGGCTGTGATCAGCTGGCACGCGCGAGGCCGTCGACCCCCTCCTCCGCCTACCGTTTCACTCCGGCCACGCCATGTCCGCTCGGATGAGCATGAATTACGTAATAATTTATTAACTTTAGATTTTGTTTACTCGGATCAATGTTTATTTTTAATGAACATTTTTATTCTTTATCTATGATCCTCAAATATAACGTTTTAAAGTATTGGAGGAAATTCACCAGCCACCCTGTCTATAAATAATCTTAAGGATAAGAACATTCGATCGTGTGGTCGAGGGTTTGAATCCTGCCATTCGACTATCATCGTGAACCATATCAACCTAAGAACCAAGCTAAGAGCTTAGTTGGAATGGTAAGGAAATTTTAGTGAAATTTCAAATAAGCAATTTGCTAATATAAAAAAAAGCAAAGATTGGAATGCAATAACAATGTAAAGCGATTACCAATTTATAGATATTTTTATTTTTGGAATTTAAAATTTAGCCATTGAGGTTCTTTCGTTGGATAAAATACTGAACATTCTCCATGTTCAGTATTTTCCTCAAAAGAATATTATCATGAGCACCAGGAGATGTAACAATATAATATTTAAAAGTATCTTAAAATTAGGTTATACGAAGGGCGGGTTATTACTTTTTACCGTGCCTAGGTTATTTTGGTTGTTTAATGTATCGGAAGGCACGGTAAAATAAGAGACGTGTTTTTGTTAAGATGTTTACTGAGCGAATGTTCTGACTCCAGGTCGGTTGGCGACCTTTTCATAATGACTACTTGCTTTGACATAAACATTAGGATGAAAGAATGGTGTGGACGTGTCTTTACAATACGAATGTGGGTACGCCACAACTTGAAGCAATCTCTTCCAGGCGATTGAATGGAGGAAGACTATGTTTGTATTTTACTTTAGTCAAACACATTTTTGTTCGCTTGCCTTTAATCGTGCTCGGTATCTTCTTATCGTTACTTAATTTTATTTCTTTACGTTCAACTATCGGCGAAACATTGCTTAATCTTGTTGTATCTGAAATTTTAAATGTAACGTTCGTTACACAAATTCATTTATCGGTAAATGCATCATTAACGTATATTAAAAACACCGAAACCTACTTAAAACGCGTTTGGAGTGAAAGTTCGTGGAATTTTTCAGTTATTTTGATTTAAAAAACTGTAGGGTCGATTTTCATGAAACTGATATGGGGCTATCTTGTCAATGTATGCTTTGAAAACAAAAGAATTTTAGAAAATCGATTCGTAAGTGTTTTAAAAAAAAATATATCAGCCTAGTTTGCTTAATCGAATATGTATTAATATTACTGAATCGATACTAAAATCGAATGACCAGGAAACATTTTCAAAAACTATCTAAAATTTACAAAGTGACCGTTGAGTAACAAACGATAGTAAAGAAGATCACATGGTGCTCGATTGTCATCATATTTATTTAATAAAATTAGGAGCATATTTCCTAATCAAATTTGTCCATGAAATAAATGAAGTGTAGATATTCAGCGCGCCGGATAGGCAGTACGCCCGGAATAGGTCGTTGATCCCCCGAAAGCGCCCTCACCTTCCGCCTCACTCCGCCCGAGTAGTGTCCGCTATTATGAACATGCGTTGGGTCATTAATTATTTATCTTTCGATTCAATTGACATTATATTTTTAATAATATTTCATATGTAATCTCCATATATAATTTACTAGAGTATGCAAAGTGACTCGCTATTCACCCTGTATATCGAAAGATAGGCCAGAGATCAGAATAAGGAATTATCTACCTTTTGACGGCCTGCTTCTGAAAGAACTGGATTCCAGTCTAGGGCTAGTGGTAAACCTCGGCCTAGCGTCTCTAAAAGACTGCTGCACTAAAACCCAAATTAAATCAAGGATTATTTTTATCAAGGTACTGTATAAAAAATCTTACGGAACAATCTCTTCGAAAACGCTTATAAAAACTTATATTATATTGTCACATTATTGGATTAGGTATGTTGCCTGTAATGATAATGTAAGGGATAGGAATAAATATATAAAATTAGTCAACAATTAGAATCAACAGTAGACAGTCCGCTTTATTATGGAATGTAGATTAAGAAAATACCAGAACTAATAAACAACCTAAATCAAGTACTAAATATTTTTTTTTACAAAACCACCAAAACGCTTTTAAATTTAGTCCAGGAATTATCTATGATACTAAATAAATAGTCTAATAATGAAAATACATAGGATAATCAAGTTTGGAATATTGATTAATCCCGGTACTTCAGTAAGCCCATGTCTTTTGTATAAAGTACTCCTGCTCCTGACCGAATTTCGGTCACGGCGGTCAATGTACTCAGAGATCAGTCAACTGTGCTGGAAGTATTATAGTGCACAAGTGTATGCGCGGACACATGTGCACTCATTGTTCCTTGACTCTCAAAGCCCGATGGGACGGATATCCGACACGACCGGAGAGATATTAGGTGCAGGACCGGCTTTTTACATGTCCATCGGACGCTTGGATCATCTTTGTTTTCAAGCAATCGGGCGATCAGTCCGCACTGCCCTAATCCAACTAAGAAACAACGACACAAAATTATTGTTCCTCCATGGGATTCGAACCCACGATCTCCGGTTTATAAAGCCCATACCACTGGGCTAAGATGTACATGTAAATAAACAAAGGGCTTTTTGTTGATCAATAAAATAAAATAAAACAGTACCTATAGGCGATCGGTTCAATTTTCTAGCCGAGGCATCGTTGCCTATCCTTGTTGGAGGTGACTCAGTGTTGTTTATCTCTATAAATTATTTTGCCTTATAAATTTCTTATTAATATAAAACTACCTAATAACTATTTTAAAATGAACAACCTTATGAATTAAATTTTTTCACCCGATCCCATTCCGAAAATATATACAATCCGACGACACGCAGAAATTAATAAGAGACATCTGGACGTCAAAAACGTCAGTCCTACCAGTGACCATGAAGGCTGTAAAGGATTCCAGACGACGGGAGACAAAATTGAAAATTAAACTGCGATAAATCCGTAAAGTTGTTTAATTTAATATGTCAAATTAAGTCTTAGAAATAATATTGTAAAACAACGAGTCAAATTCTAAAGAATAAACAAAGATTTACCGTCAAAACACGTTTTTACGCATTGGTATTTCTAAAAACAATCTTGGGAGAGAACTTGCAAATGTTGTAGCAATAAAAGACATTAACAGAGTGATGAGATTGGATGTGAAAGCCGATAGACAGCAGATAGCAGAAGGCCGAAGGAGGAAGATAAACGATCGTTCACCTTATGGTAAGCGATCCCGTCGCCCATAGAGACACGCAACATCCAGAGAGCCGTAAGTGCATTGTCATCCTGGAAAATTGGATGAAATAGGTTTATTGGAAAGTATGGGGTCGGGATTAAGGATTAGGAGGGGAAAAGAGTGATAAAAGGAAAGGGTAGATATGGCCATCCTGCATCCCTAAAAGTCATGCATAATTACTTTATTTTATGTCGACTTTATAAAGGGCGTCGGTACTTCCCTCCAAGCCGATGGACCGCACATAGCAGAAGGCAAAAGAACTTTTGTTTAGAAATAATAAAGGCGAAGGACTTAGATAGATCCTAGGGTTCTGCTGGCCGGACACGATCAGTAACACTGACCTACGGAAATTGTGTCATGAGGATCCCATCAATCAGCAGATCCGTAGACGCAAGTGGATTGGTCTCAGGCTCTAGAATGGAAGCAAGCTCTAGAATGGAATCTCCAGGGCAAGCGTAAGCGTGGATTACTGAAGCAGACGTGGTGTCGGATTAAGGCGGATGAAGCTAAGAAGGTGGCTCTGACTTGGCGTGAGATCAAGCATGAAGCCCTGGACAGAACGATGGAGAAGAATTGTGTCTGCTTTCTGCTTCGACACCGACCATATAAGAACCTAAGAAAGACCTAGTGGCAATAGCCAAGCTTGGCCTAATTGTGAACACGTTCAAATGCCAAACCACTATAATTGGAAGCTCTCAAATCATATTTATACCATACATGATCAATATACCACTTTTAGTGTTTGATACGATTGCTTTCCCTGTCAGTTCGCAAGGTGGTAGAGTATTACATCTTTTCACAGCTTTTGCAGCACTTCTAAGGCCGCGCTTGCCCGGGGAAGTACCACCGCCATTTGTAATGTTGTTTTGGGGATGCCGGATGGCCATGTGTACCCTTTTCTTATTCCACTTCTTTCCCCTCTGAATCCTTAATCCCGACCTGATCCTATCTAATTAACCTATTCTATCCTTTCATAGGTTGACAACGCACTCGCAACTCGTCGGGTGTTGCGTGTGTCTAAGGGCAACGGAATCGCTTACCATTGGTTGAACCGTCTGTTCATTTGTCTTCCTTTTTTTAATAAAAAAAATGGAATAGATATAGGTCTGTACATTGATATCACACTCAGCTGGAAGGACGACGTCCAAAAGTATCAGGTACCATGCGACGTTTATACAGACTAAAAACGTTTTGATGTCTAAAACCAAAGGAATGTTCCAGCAGGCCTTCATTTTATTATCAATACATTATGGTAACGTATGCTGCTTTGACTTGAATGTAGATCACATTAATAAATTCAACCAACTTTTGAATAACTGCATTCAATTTCCTGCCTTCACGTTTTCTTATTCTTTTTTATGGAGAGACGAGCAAACGAGCAAGCGGCTCACTTGATAGTAAGTGGTCACTACCCTACCACTAGAAGAGTTGCAAGAGCGTTGAATAGGCTCTCTTCTCGAAGGTCCCTAAGTCTTATCGGTCTGGAAATACCGTTGGCAACAATTAATTCCACAAAGGTGTCGTGCATGGCAGAAAATGGCGGCGGAATGGCACAGTAGCTGCCAAGCATTAAGTTGGTAGCGATGGTATTTGGTGCTGCTGCAGGTATTATTAATACAGTACAATGTATTAATCAGACAACCGTGCTCACCTTTCGTAGATATCGTTTCTCCCTTCCTGATGTCATCACTTTCCTTTTGCTTCTTAGAGTTCATCGAATGCTGCCCGCTTCTACCAGAGCTCCACAGGGTCGCTGTCCAACATAAAACAGCAGCTGCTATTAGAATCCCCACCAACGTCCAACTTGAGTCCAAACAGGGGAATAGGCTGCGAAGCCTCAATATCATCAGGTGGAGGACTATCCCCGTTTTGATTTGCTCACGGTTAGCCCAGACTGAAACAGAATGGTCGTCCGTGATCGAATCTACAGCCACGCAGCTTCATTAAGCGAACTGGCTTTTGCTTTTAGCCGACTTTAAAAAAGGAGAGCTTACAATCTTTTGCTAGAGTTCTACGGCCGCGGGTAACTAACATGAACTAAACAGAAAAATAACATGAACAATAGAAACATACTCATTACACCAACATCAATACAAACCAAGGGCAGGCAATAGTAAGTGAATTATTACATAAATCAATAAAATCCTAGGTTTTAAAATGTGAAAACTTCTCATTTTTCTTATTGAATATTGCACGTACGAAAGAATTTTTGGTTAGGCGTAAGTACTTCATACACAGGGTGACTGGTGTGTCGCCAATGATAATAAAGGATAGCACTCGGTACTCGATTGTCGTCATATTCATGTAATAAAATTAGGGTTATTGTTTACTACCAAAATTTCAAATAAATACATGAAGCGTGGATACGATGACGGCAGCGAACAGATGGCCAGCTGGCGCAGTTCACTGACCCGAAAACGGTCCGCTAGGATGCGCATAGGTTTCGTAAGTAACTACTGAACTTTCGATTAAGTTAACTCAGTGGTCAACTACCATTTACTTTTAATGTTACATTTATACTTCGTATGTTATCCCCAAATATCACGTCTTTAAATATTGAAGGTGACACCAGTCACACTGAATAGAAAATAACAATATGTTATACTCACGCATTTGCATTGTGGTAGGTTGCCCTCTTTTAGGTCCAGGGTTGACTTGTCTATTGTCAACTTGAAACGATAAATTAATCAGCAGTGTCACGTTATCATATCATTAAAAATTCGGAGATATACCAACTATTTTTAAAGTCTTTTTTTATGGCAAGGATGACAAACGGGCAGATGGTTCACCTGATGTTAAACGATGTCGTCGACCATAGACACACACAACACCCAGTGAAATGCATGTGCATTGTCAGCCTGGGATATTGGATAAAACGGGAAAGGCAAACGTACGAATGGCCATCCGGCAAGACAAAAGGTCACGCATACTTCATATTATGCCGACTCCCCTAGCGATTGAGTGCAGCAAGAGCTGTGTGAAAGATGATATCCTCTATCACCTGCGTAATTACTATAATGTCCCTTGCAAAATTGACCATTTTGCCTGATGTTAGGCTGAAACCCAGGCCAATGGACTTTCATTTTAGAAGAGTAGCTTTTGCATTGCCTGTTAGGAGCGAGTAGGTGTAAGAGGATAGGAGCAAATGCATGATTGCAAAGTGAAAGGAGTGAGAGAAGGATTGTGAATTGACTATCGAAGATACCATTAGCTATATGACTATATGACAGGTGAATCACTAACTATATTAAGAAGAGCATTCGTGACTCGATTGTCATCATAATCATGTAATAAGATTAGTGATATAGTTTTTGACCATATTTTCTAAAAAATAAATGAAGCGTGAATTATTCAGGTGGTAGAGCATAACATCCTTTCACAGCTTTTGCTACTTTTTTACGGCCACGCTCGCCCGGGGAAGTACCACCGCCCATTATAAAGTCGGCATAAAATAAAATATGCATGACTTCTGGGGATGTCGGATTGCCATGACTACCCTTTTCTTTTCCCACTCCTATCCCTTCCGAATCCTTAATCCTGACCCATCTTGTTCAATAACTCATTGTAACCAATTTCCGAGGTTGACAACGCACTCGCAAATCTCCGGAAGTTGCGTGTGTCCATGGGCGACGGGATCACTTACCATCAGGTGAATCGATTGCTTGCTTGTCTTCCTTTCCATAAAAAAACGATGCCGGCAGCAAACATATGGCCAGTTGGCGTAGTTCATCGACCCGAAGATAGTAGCCGCACGCGCCGTGTCCGCTAGGATGCCCACGCGTTTTGTAATAATTGGATAATTTATTTCTTACTAATACTTTTGATTATATTTACTCAGTGGTCAATAAATATATTTTTTTAATGTTACTTTTATTCTTCATATATGATCCCCTGACTCACCAGTCATTCTGTATAATTTTTTTTAATGAATCGGTGGTACCACCTCGGCAAAGCTTGTGATTATGAGCCCTGTTACTGTTAATTTAAATTGTGACCTAGCACCGAGACCAATCATAGCTCTAAAAAGTGTGAAGTGTTGCCCGCATGATCATATCACTTTTTCACACAATTCTGTTAGTATTTCCTTATCAACACTAACTGGGACTAGTTAGTGTGTGAGTTTTCTAAATTTTTTTTATTGATGCTTCACATCTATTGACAGAGTGACGTTATATACCCTAAAGCCCTCAATAAATGGGCAATACACCATCGAAAGAATTTTTCAATTCGAACCAGTAGTTCCTGAGGTCAGCGCGTTCAAGCAAACAAAAACTTCCTCCTATAATATTATGCATAATAATAAATAATAGTAATTTATTACATATCATAGACATCAATAGATAAAACGATACCTTGGGCTCTATGTATTGGTTTTCTTATTGCTAAGTTAGTGACAGCCTCTGTTGTAGCCGGAGTCAAGCCGCGCATAATTCCTGTACAAAATTATTAAGAAGTTTATTTAATGCCTCATATATTTCTTCTTCTTCCTCCTAGCCTTTTCCCAAGTTACTTGGGGTCGGCTTCTAATCCACCCAAATATTACCTGAATT
>JAOCPS010705216.1:0-10562 GCA_025505425.1 Graphium colonna | reverse complement strand
GGTTCGAAACGTCGGGTGATAAAATTTAAAAATAAACCGCGATAAAATCCGTAAAGTTGTATTATTTAAAAATGTCCTTACTTCTACTTGCTTCCGTTGCATGAGAGGAAACCCTAAAGTAATGTAATGGTAATGGACGATGCCAAAATTAAGCTAAAATTAATACTAAGCTCTCAGACCTTGGTATTGTGACACTTCGTCAAAAGCGTACAATAGCGGTATCCCATTAGAGATTAATGGTTTTGATTGCAACTCCAGAGCGGACAAGTTAGCAGATAAGTAGCGCATGATAATGCGCACTTGAACTTGCACTTAAGTAGCGCAAGACAATACGTATTTTCACTAGAATGTACACATTAAACGTCTAATACGAGACGCACAGTTGAGAGACTTGGAAAATACTTTTACTCATAATGAACCGATGACAATTATCAAGCACGATGTACTGTAACGCCTGTGAATAAAATAATAAAAAAATAAACTGGCGAGTAAAAAGCGTAGCCGTAGGTTAAGGCTTCGCGAGAGTTGATATTCTAGAATGTAGTCCCCTTCAGTGCTAAAGAGAACTGCTTTGAGAAGATTCATGTAGATAGCCGGTGCCCAAACAACTTTAACCGCAATACCCTACGCTATGCTTGTGGTGAGTCTGAACACCGAGAGAGAGAGACTGCCAAGCTCAATCGTTGAAGAGCCCACTTTGTTTGGACCTGGGGCAGCCCTCTGTCCACCGTTTAGTGAAAATGTGCCTTGCTTCAGAAAAAGTGTAAAGGAAAATTTAGATTTTTCAATTCTGAGAATTGAGTGCGACTCAATTTGATGATAACGGACCTGCCTTTTATTATATTTGAAAATTATCAAAAGTATTCATTCGAAAATTAATTAAAAGCATTGCAGAAATTAAAAATTTATTATTGTCTGCATAACTCAAAATATTGTTTAAGGATTGTAACAACAAAATTCCAAGGTTTTATATATTATTAAAATATTTTTTTCGTTTTATTAATTACGAAAACATTTACACAGGAGACCAAGGGAAGAACAAAAACATCGGCACTATTGACCCCGGGAAGAAGAAATACATCTACTCTGATGACCCTGGGAAAAACAAAAACATTTACACTGGTGACCCTGGGAAAAACAGAAAACATCTACACTAGTGGCCCCGGAAAGAAAAAAAATATCTAGATGAGTAACGAGGCAGCGATGGCAGACGTTATAGCACCGAGTCCTATCTCCATGATGGAGGTTACGGAGACGTAGCAGTTATAGTGGAACCATACAATGTGCATTGTTTCACTAATACTGCTAGGTCCCCGCTTGTTAAGTAGATCAGGATCCGTAGTTATTTAGTAGGGGTAGGGCCGAAAAGGACACTTTGCCTTGCACCATATTTGAAAGGTATCATGGTTTTATTGCAGTTCAATAATGTGTGACTGTCGTTAGCTGTATAACTTAATGTGAACAAACCCCGATGCTTCTCAACTTGTACGTGGCTGGCGAGTTGTGTAGAATATTTTAACAATGTCTGACCACTGTAACCACATTCTTTATGAGATTGTATTCAGCCACACAACTTCCATCCCTAATCGTAGGAATAGCAGCCCCAGGTCCACGTGCTACGTTGTTGAATCGAGACCCTTTTAAAGCCGCCGCCGTAATTACGGCATGGTCTTTTGGATTTGTGATTTGTCAATGCTCTGGGCTGAAACTCAAAGTTTAGGTCAGTGTTCTGGTGGTTGACAAAAATCGAAAGAGTTCATGATATCTATCTATAAAGAATAAGCTAATCTCATGTAATGCAGATTCCAGAAAAAGAAAGTGAACTACAGACTGCAACCGCAAATACTAAGCCGACAAATTGGATTGAGCGTGTGGCTACACTTGAAAGAAATCAATGGGGGCGCCCTTATAGGTAACTAATGAATCCAGGCTATAGTGCCTCATTTGGCGAAAACGCTCGACTCAGACCTGCTGGAACGAAAAATCTATTCACTCTTTCCGGTGGGCCGATCATGTTTATCAGTCCAAGACATACCATCGTGGGAGTTGTAAAAATAGTAGCGAGTCTCACCCAGGACCCAAATCAAGCCGTGTGCTGCTTAATGGCTCGAAACACGGCATCAATTCCCGATCGAGTTTGGGTGTTGAGTTCGCATAAAGCTATTTTTCAGATGTTTGGAAGGGAGTAAATTTGGTCCTTTTAAAAAGGAATGTAGGGCTGCTAATTTTCCTTCAGCATACCGTTCCATATAAGTGTCGTAAGACGAGATTGGCAAAATATTCAAAAAAAAATTTGCTGCTCGTTTTAACAGGCATCGGTCGCGTATTGCTCCTAACCTAAAAGCAAATTAGTTTGGTTTCCGGCGGAGGTGTTCAGCCGTTGACGCGATTTTGCGCGTCTGCTACTTGTCAGAAGAGGCGGTTTCTTGAGTGGTATAGTATTAGTGATCATTTTAGACGTCAATGGCTACAATCCCTATGCTGGGGTGCCATAAGATGGGGCCTCAAATACCAAAATCTGCTTCTATATCTACAATGCATTGTCCAAGACAATCTACGCGACAAGAACAAAGAAAGAAGATAGATCCGTAACATATATCAAATCCGGCTTTTCACAGTGGGTCAGTATTAGGTGCCTTATTGTGTAACAACGCCTATGATGCAGTCCTGCGTGATCTACTCACTGCTATAAAATTGAGGTTACTAGTGGAGGAACATTTCAGAGCACCAAAGAGCTTACCGAGCTTCTAGTAGAAATAGTCGTTGCAAACATCCATGAGTTGGGTTTAAAAGTAACGCTTCATAAAAACGAGGCGTTGTGGCTTTACAGACTTTCAAGATTTAGAGAGCTACCGGAATTTTGCGTCCATACGCAAGAGAGTAAGGGTATCGTAGAGAATGTAATACTTGTGGACTGTTATTGGGACTTCGAGGAACCTTTCAAATACCTAGCCCCCCGGATCAAGAAGATACCATTGAACTGATAAACCTTATTTTCGATGAATTAATGAGGAATTTCATCACCTATACTCATTGACTTTATGAACAAAACGGCTTGTCATTAGACGCTATAGGCCTTACGAATCATTTGCGGAATATAGAACGGTGTCTTTTAAGGTAGCAACTGTCCTGGCTCATTTTGCGTCTCTGGATATACTGACGAAATTAGATAGAAGTAGGCATCAATTAAACACTATGCGCCAATGTATTGAGAGCGAGTCAGAAAAGAATGTACTAGCCGGCAAAAAAAAAGAATGCCTTTAAGAGATATGCGATGAGCGATATTCACGAAAACGCGTCATTGAAGCATTCTGGCTGATGTTCTTAGCCTGGAGGTAAGTTTTGGGAGGTTGTCTCACACGCAAGAATACACAGGAAATTACCGAACAGGAATATTTCGGTGGTTACCTGTATAAAGTAAGTCGAGAGGCGAGGGCGTCTTGTTTTCACTATGGAGGGCAGAATGAAGACTCTGCGTGGCATACCCTGCGGTGTGGAATACCTAAATTACCCCAATTGGAAGTAAGCTCTCCCTGCCAATTATCAAATAAGTGAGGCTTTAGTCAACTTCTGTGAGGTTGTGATGCTCCAGAACGAGAACGGAAAAACACTTCCGACTCGGAAACGAGGCCTTTCAACCGTGAGTGGTGTTCGCCTACCATACACAAGGACTCAAAGGTTTGTGGGCCTAATAATCAAATAATAATTATGGGAGTATCTAGAGTAACTGCTTCAAGGACGGGGCTACGTTAAGCCACGAAATAGAGGTTGCTGTAGTGCTTGATTGGAGACGTTAATAAAAGTCGATACTGACTTAACGTAAAACCCCACGTTCGATGCGAATCCGACATTGCCTGCATGTCCTCCTTCTTTATGATAGTGATCCTTAGGGGCAAAAAAAACAAACACCATGCCTTCTTAACAATTCCATAGTTCATTCTGCTTCGTGCTTATTTTAATTTTTTAAAGAGATTTTATTCTTTTAAGTATTCAAATGACAATGTAAAATACATAAGGATTGGTAGGATATAGCGCTTCACCGTTCTCTACCTTAAGCTAATTTGATTCTCCTGTAAGTAAACAGTTTTTTCATACTGTGAAAGGTAGATCTGTCTATCTCGATTCTTGTCCTAATCTCCTGTTCGGGCTCCCAAGTTTCATTTAGCCAACAACCACAAGACTTATATTTCTTAACCCTTTCTAATCAATTAGGTCCCAGATATAATGCAGGACTTGTTATAGAATCTTTTCTGGCTATCATAACTTTAGTTTTTGTTGGGTTTAATTTTGAGTCCATACTTCAGAAATGCATCATTTAATTTATTTAACATAATTTGAAAATCGTCAAAGTTTTCAGCCAACAGTACGGTATCATCGGCGTAGCTAATGGTGTGTATCAGCTTACCATTCACTCAGATTCCCAGGTCGAGATCCTCAAATTCCTTTCCAAATACAGTTTCTGAACATAAATTATATAGACAAGGTAAGAGGATGCATTCCTGTCTTACTCCTTTCTGTATTTGTATATCTTTCGTCATACTGTTATTGACTCTAACCTTAGCTTTCTTTCTGTACAAGTTAAATTTTAAATTGTCATTAATTTATTATTCTTGACAATGTCAAAAGATTTTCCAAAATCTATAAAGTTCCATGAACAAGGACGCACATCTGTGAACAAGAACTGTAATAGCTACTAAAGCGTCTCTGGTACCAAGTCCTGGTCTAAAGCCAAATTGGGTCTCACTCTTCTATCATATATTATTTTCACGTTATATCTTCAAAAACCATTCATAACGTTAATCATCCTGTAACCACCGCAACTTTTAGCATTGGGTTTTTTTGGTAGTGGTGTAAAGATTCAAAAAAACTAATCTTCAGCCAGCACGTCATCACCATCATAAATTTTGTTAAAAAGTAAATTAAGGTCATTAATATTATATTCATGCAATCATTTAAGAACGTCCGCCGCTATTCCAACTAGTCCTATCGCCTTTATTCTCTTCATTGGCCTTAAGGCTGAGAAAAATTTAGATTTTAGTATAGGAGGGAGGATGCCTGTCCTTGTTGTTTTCCTCCACCTGCCTATACCGTTGCCTGTTATCATAAAATAGTTTTTTTTTTACATATTCTTCCCAAATCGCACTAGACTCTTTCTCATTATTTACTATATATACACTGTCTCTGTTTACCAAGTTTCTAGGTGTATAACTTTTCATAAAGTGAGAAGTTTTAAGAAGGGTACGATTCAGGAGAGATGGTATCTGGAAATGAGTTCCAAAACAACATTTAAACCGCAGACGGACTGACGGACAGACAGGATCTGAAGATTTAGAATCAAGAACGTAAGCCGTCATGTCACACATCAATACGCATCCTCGTCTTAGACTTATACACAGATATTCAGAATGATACATTTTCGTTTTAAAAATTGATCAAATTTTACCTTGGAGGTTGCAAATTATGTGTTAACATCGAATACCGAGGGGATAAACGAACCGGCTCACTCTACTTTTTAATATCGAAAGTAAAAGCATGAAAAAGTGGAAAAACCCAGCATCCAGCAATATTCTAAGTGAGACTTACATATTTATAATGGCAAAAAAATTGGAGAAATCTTAATTTCTGACATTGAATTTACCTTTAACTTTCAGATATGGCATATTAAGTCTACATATCTGTATAAAAACAATTGATGCAAGGTTCCGCAATGGTGGAACTTCATCGGTAAGATTTTAAATATTTTTTCTTATTTTTATTATATTTATATTATATTTTAATTTAAGTAAGAACTTCACAATTTGCATTATATTTTAAGAAGAAATCGCTACACATATCAAATATTCAAGTCATGTCATTATGATGTGTAAAAATGTCTGTCTGTATGTGTGGTGAATATTAAACAAAATTAATAATTTCATGTAATTCCAATGCATTTTATAAGAAAATATTAGCTTTCTGCACTTCTTCTCTTCTGTTCCGAATTCCATGCTCCTCCGCCCACTTAATTTTTTTAAAAATGTGTCCGAATTTTGTTTGATGTTCCAGAATTATACTTCCTTAATTTATAACATTGGACAACATTCATCTGGCAGATGAATAATAAGGTGATAATTTTACCTTTTTAAACATTATTGTAACATAATAGACGTGTGTTTCATAGCCTTTAATTCACATTTTCAGTTATGATCATTGTTTAGAAAATAAGTATAATAATAAAATATAAAAATTACTTAAGAGTGGTTTGTAAATAATTTAGATAAATTATTATATTTTTTTTGTACGTTTCGTGCATCCCGCATTCTCAGTTTCTGTAATTAGTTTGCTGAAATGTGTATGCAACTATAAACGATTTTTTCACTTTAATTTTATGTTTTTCGAGTCATGCGTTGAAAGCAAAATTATTTTACATAATAAAATAGCGCCGAAGATTTTATCCTGTCCTCAACATAAACTTACTCAAACTCAACATATTTTAATTTGGTTTGGGTTTTTATTTAGCGCTTATAAACATCAAAACATTTGCCGTCGATATATTGTTGAATAGAACAATAGACTTTTTTATTGACCTCGACTTTATAATTTAATTTAAGCTAATATCATAAGGATTTTTTGGCCATAAGTTAATTTATTATGCCTTTGTATTGAGACCACTTTTGACAAAAAACACAGCACATAATGCTTAAAATTAAGCTATTACCAAAGTTTCTCACATTTAATTGTTAATATTATTTTATCAATGCTTTAACTTTTTAGTGTACTAAGTTTTTGTTTGTATTTGAATTATCCTTGTTTTTCCGTTAATTTTGTATTTTTTATGTCTTCTACTATGTGTCATCTTTGTTACATATCTATACTATGTTTTTTTTTGTTTTTGAGTGCTGAACTGTTGTTTTTGTCAAAATAAAATTTGTCTATGTCTATGTCTATCTGTACCAGAAAGATCTTTTCGTTTTGGCAGTTCTAAATTTAGGGAATTTTAATAAGGCTTTATGTTCAGTTCTGTGTGGTCTAGTATGATTCCTTAGAAATAGATAAATGGTTTTTTTGCTTTACGTACATATGTATATGATATTTTTCAAATACTATTCTACTGAAAAAATAATATGTTTAACTAGGTGGGTGTTTAGTTAGGTTAGGTTAGGTTAGAAAAGGTTAGAAAGAATCTCCTACAAATTTTAATTTATTCACTTAAACATTTTTTTTAAATTAACTCCTTGTCTCACAAGGATACATGATACTGACTTGTACTCGTTGGAAACTTAAATGTAATTTTAAAATTTTCTTATGCGTATTATTGAGAGAAATAAAACACAACGTAGTTTTTTTCTTAAGTATAAAAATAGTGCCATTACTGTCAATCATTTGTTTATATTCAATTGACTATGTTTGTTAATCGGTCCAATTGAAGTCAGTATTATTTCTATCCAAATAAACAATTCTAGTAACAAAACTCGTGAAAACTTTTCCTTCGGAAGCTTTTACCCTTTTGAACAATTTCAATTAATGTTTGTTTTAGCACCAGCTTTGTATGATTGTTTGAGTTCTATTATCAATTGGTCTGTTTTTTGTTGTCTTATTTTTAATAGAAGCTATTTCTGCGATCTAATTCTGTTTAGTATCCTTTTAAAATGTACAACTAAAAGTGAACTTGAAACAGAAATGGAAGTAGTAGAAACAAAATCTATGTCTACTCTCACGTCATTTAATAAAAGCATATAAATTTATATAAAAAATGGTTTGTTTAAACAAGAATAATAAGGAGTTTAGTGTTCTTCATGACAAATCAAATGAGCCTAAACTCGATGGGTTTGCGTCGTTTAGCGTGATAGTTCCTATGACCAACTTCATGCTCCACTATCCGATAAGCCCTAATTCATAATAATATGGCATTATCAAGCAATATATAAATTAAATTATTTGAATTTCACTGTATTAGAATATGATTCATCGTTGTTCATCCGTCGAATGGTGGGATTCAAACCCTCGACCACGTAATCGGATATCCATATACTTAACCAATAGGCTATTGGCTTATACATAAATTTCTGTTCTTGAAATTTACGTCATAAAAAAAATAGACACATCAAATGACACATTGTGCTAATATGCTTTCTATCGTTTGTATTCAATAATATCGTCTTGATAGAAAATGCAGTGCAATCTATTTTTCCATATTAAGAAGTGGTTTTTTTATCAATAGCCATCATGTATTTGGCATTTAATTTAAAATTTGTTTCCTTTTACGCGACATGTAAAATAAGATGAATATAGATGTTATTATTACAAAGCAAGCATGTTAATAAACAATCCAAAAGTAACCCCGAATAATATACGCCTGATATTGGCACCGAATCTTTGTTTTCTAAATACCAGATGAAGAAGAATCCGCTGGTTTTGTTTTAAAATCAAGTTATATTTAAAAAAGAAATTTGGTTTCTAAATCATTACATAAAAAGAAAAATAAACAAATGCAATAGAAAGACAATCGAGAAAAAAGTTATTTTTCGAATATTTTTTTAAAGATGCTGCCCTCATAATAAGATCAAAGTCTTGTGTTATAAGGGCGTTTTACAAATATAAATCGCACAAAGACAAACACCGAGATCCGTAACAACTATTTGTAGGTCTTACAAATATTTGTTCCGAGTGGGAATCGAAACCACGACCAGCGACGCCGTAACTAATGTCTTGGCAACTGCGCAAATTGCTGTAATATTGGATTTAATAATATTTTTATCTTTGACTAATATTAATAATGTAATGATATTGATAGTCCGGAAGATTTTGTTATGAAAAGAAAATTGATAGTACTTAATTTATAATCCATAATTATAGACAAATTGTATGATGTAATTTCATACATCACAAACTTCTTTTTCTTCTTCTATAATATTCAACTCACATAAGTTAATGAAAGAAACGTTTCTCGCATGATTAAACACTTATCAATATCAAAATGCTTTAAATATAAAAAAAACATGTCTTTGTTATTACAGATTGGAAGTGTCGTCAACCGTAAACAATCTTAAGCTTTATTTTAGAACTAAAGTAGCAGTCGAAATGCCTCAAGTTAGTTGTTTACAGAAATACGAAAATCGACTAAAACGCTTTAAAAGTGTATTTTTAAAAGTATACTTTAAATAAATCTTCTCCTTCATTTTGATTTTGAAAACAAACTCCTCGTGTTATTTTAACGAAATTTTTTAAGAACTATAAAAGTATACGCTTACCTATTACGTTTACCTAACTAAAATATAATTTTTAAAATAAGTTCATATATGACGAAGATACGCGCTAACATACGTAAAAAATTAAACATCCGAATTGATAAACACTCAACAGATTTACCTAAATCGATGTTCTTCTTCTAAAGTATAAACATTATAGACCATGCTTAGTTGTGACTGCGAAATGAAATAAATATTATTTTATCTAACCTTTTTGAAACATTAAATATAATAAAATAGTAATATTTATACCTTCTGATCAAGACAGCTAGTACATAGAAGTGCATTTTCTATAAAATAATTTCCTACTAGTCCTTTATGCAAATGTTGATAATACCGGTTGGCGCAATTGATTAGACTTTTGTTACACAGCTGCAGATCGTGATTCCGATTCCCACCTTGATAAAATATATGTTCGACCTATAAATATTTGTTTCAGATTTGGATCTCTGTATGATTTATATTTGTAAATCGCCTTGTATGATTTATATTTGTAAATATATGTCTAACATACGGCGGCATTGTCAAGCCGACGTGAACGGTGACATTTTAGATACAGAAACACCACTTTACCTTGATATAGGCATCACAACAAAAAGCAGTAACAACAGCAGCAGTAAATCACCTTTTAATATCATTTCAATGCAATGGAAGATATCTCCTTGGGAAATGAAGTAAAGATTAATAAAATTAATACAATTTAATTGTCTGGTATTGCAGCCGATCGCATTAGATACTAATATTATCTCGATATTTGCGCTCCATTGAACCGATCGCTTTCGTGTTTCCATATTCACGAATCTTTTTGTAAGAATGAACTTTCTCATAAGCTTGGAATATCGGATCGATTTAAAACTACTACTTATTTTCAATATGAATTAAATAGCAACACAAATTATATTCGCAACGTCTACAGACATATTAGTACTTATTTTATTTATAACTGAATCTGAGCATGAGTGGTATATGCTCAAACTCAAAATTTAGATAAAGAGCCAAAAACGCTAAAGTACGTTGTAACTCACCTGACCAAAAACATGTTGTTCCTTTGAGAAATAAAATCTACAAATTGTAACAGTGAAAATATATGTGGTACACCTACACATATTTTCACTATTGTGGTTTGTGTTTAATGTATGAAAAGGCGGATAATTTTTCAACCATACTACTAAAGCTATTTCTATAGAAACATTCATGTAGAGCTTGTTTTGTTAATATGATAGGACCTGTTACATATCATAGTACTATACAATCCGCTGACATGGTACCATTCACCAACCGCATGTATAATATACCATATATAAACCACCAACAAATGTCGTAATATCGCAATGA
>JAOCPS010705106.1:0-10562 GCA_025505425.1 Graphium colonna | reverse complement strand
GGGAGATAATGCCTTTGGCATTAAGTCCGCCTATGTACAAATATTGTGCAAAAAGAATAAATAAATAAATAAATAAACTTTTTCTGAAATAAATTTAATTATTAAAATCTCTGCTTAGCTGAAAGAGCATAATATTTTTATACAGCTTTTCTACAGCCGCACTTGCCCGGGGAATTACCACTGCCCTGCACAAAGTCGCCATAAAGAAAATATGAATGCATTATTGGGCTGCCGTATCTTGTCTTACTTTCTTCTTTTCCCACTTATTTTTCCCCCGTATTCAATATGTTCCTTTCCTATTTGATCCTAATAAACCTCTTTTATCCAATTCCCAAAGCTCGCAACGCACATGAAACTTTTTGGATTTTGTGTGTATTCTAAGGGCTCATCACTAAATATCAGGTGAACCGCTTACCCTTTTGCCAGCTTTTTCTCAATAAAATAAACGTAGTAAAAATTCCGATGTCCATTATTAATTTTAAATTTATGTCTTTATCTCAAAGCCTATCTCTTTATTGATACCCTTCTTTATGTGCTTTTTCATCATTTTCTATGAAATGGCCGATCGTAAGTTAAAAAGGGATTTAATGCTTTCTCCGATAGAAAACATTAAATTCCTTTAAACATAATTTGCAATTACTTTTTAAGATAAACTATTACTCTCTCGTGCAGCATATATAACAATCGGTCACATGGTAAATAAATCCTAGTATATGACATATTGGTTTTGATCCCATAAATTGTTTTGCGAGATATATCAATATATGCAGGCTGAGTTCCAGTATTACTACCAGATGACCTCTAGTATTCTAGTGTTAGAAATGAGAATTACTAGATCTCTAGTATTATTATTAGATGACCGTCTAGAAGTTATTTTTTTATTGCGCTATAAAAGAATTATTTCGGGTATGAGGTATCTAGTATCCCAGATGACGTTTATGCAAAATTTCATAATATATTAGTTAAATAGTTCAATATGAAAGCCGTAGCTTATAAACAGGCTTTTATTCGAAATTTGGAATTAATCATAAAATTATATTGTAATTTAGATTTCGCAAGATTATGTCAAATAAAGGACGCTCAGATCGTCTATCATAGTATCTTCTCTGTTATCTTTCTAAACAGGTTATGTTAGGTAAGTATGTTAAGGTATTATGTTTCCAAAATGGTCGCAATTTTTGAACGTATAAAATTTCCAGATATTTTAAATGCAAAATACGGTATATTATGTAAAAGCTTTGTCATCGCATATTTTAGCTGCCCACCAACAACTAGAATTTAAAACAAATTAGCAGTAATTCTTCACGATTTTACGCATCGAAGGTAAATGAAGAAGATTAACAAATTAACTTTTCAGGAAGGATTAATAAATTTGTCTCGAACAATGCAATATGAGCTCAACTGCCGTAAAGGTATAATAATGCATATGAATTATCCTACGCTTGAACCCCCTCTATTTGTGGTCGTAATCCTTAAATCAAAACTAGCAAGAAATCACAATAACATGAAATAAAATTTTATTATTCTGGTGATATCACGCTATTAAATAATTTTTTTATTAAATTTTTAATTTTAAACAAATAAGCAGCTTACATTTAAGATCTATTATGTGTTTTTTACTTTCATCTAGTTTATTAGACTTAGACCAATCTTGGTTTTGTCATCGATTTCTACCTTTTGCACATCCCACATATATTATAAATGACCGAATGACGTAGTTACTATGCCATTAGCTGCGACGGAAAGTCGTGGGTTTGATACCAACCCGGGAGTCCGGGGCTTAACATCTACAGATATTTGTTAAGTTTAGTAGTGTTTGTCTTTCTGGGATCTTTGCTTGTCAAACGTTCTTATAACACAAGACCTAGTTTTTGCAATAATGGCGGTAGAGCACATCTTTTTGCAGCTTCTGGTGCACTTCTACGGCCGCGCTTGCTCGGAGAAGTACCACCGCCCTTTATAAAGTCGACATAAAATAAAGTATGCAAGAGTTTTGGGGATGCCGGATGGCCATGTCTATCCTTTTCTTTTCCCACTCCTTTCCCCTCCAAAGCCTTAATCCCGACCCCATACTATCCAATAAACCTATTCTATCTAATTTTTAGGTTGAGAACGTACTTGTGAGTCTCTGGATGTTGCGTGTGTCTATGGGCGACGGGATCGCTTACCATCAGGTGAACCGTCTAGTTTGTCTTTCTTTTCCATAAAAAGGCAACTTTTTTGTGTGTTAAAATAATTTCCCGTATTATATTGAGGTGTAGCCGTGCGTTATTAAATAACTTGGGATCGATCACACATAGCACGCACGCTCCAAAGTGCGAGCGGTCAATTTATGTTAATTAAAAACTTGATCACTCGCGCGAGGATATAAATTGAATATTTAATTACGACGCGCCGCAGGTATGTGCATTTGAGCTTAAAATTGATGCGCCCATACATATACGAACCTATAGCCTTCTGGTATGCCATGGACAAAAAATAGTGACCGACGTTTTCTCATTTGGTTGGGAAAATTTCGATTCTTAAAGCGTTAAATAAATATCAAATTAACAGTACGGTTTTAAACTGTTAAACATACATTACTTTGAAAAGAAGACCGCTCACAGTACAAATTACGTTTAAGATTTTCCCTTGTATTTGTATTTCTTATTTATTGTATGTATAATATGTCATACATAATAAAGAATATTGACAATCATGAAAATTGTTCCATGAAAATTAAACAAGCTACTTAAAGAGAATCAGAATCATTTTGGACAAAAAACGAAGTTGCAGAATTATCCGAATAGGCGATGCGATAATTGTGAGGTGATTGTGAGGTCGGCTGAAATTAAGGATACCCATTAACGTATATTGAGAGGCAAGGCAGGCGGAAGTATTCGTTCTTTAAGGTACGATATAAAAAAATCATCGATCAACAGATGGGTGAAAAACCAGCTTTCTTCTACCACTAGTAATATTACATTTCCTTTAATGTATCGTACAGACGTAACAACGCTTTGCTATTTATTGATATATGTTTAACATATATAGATAGACATTATCAATTGTGCTTCTAAATATATCCACCCCAGGAAAGCTAGGACTTTGTAGAAATTAATCAGCAAAATAAGACTTTGTATGATTAAGTATATGTTAGTTACTCGTATAGGAATTGAGGCTCTCTGCTAGTTCGTTGTCAAACACATTTTGCAAACATCATATAATCATATTTAACATGTTTTTGCAAGCCCTCCAGATGTTTAAATAATGTCCTTTCACCTCATTTGAAATAGGTTATCAATGCTCTAACAGATTTCATGATGCTTGAGTCGAGGGCCGAAGCGATTCCTCTTACTATGAATAAAAAAAATTGCAATCCGGTATCCTGGCTGCCGGATGGCCATGTCTTTTCTTTTCTTTTCCCACTTCTTTTACCCTCCAAATCCTTAATCCCCACCCCATCCAGTGAACCTATTCTGTCCAATTTCCCAGGTTAACAATTCACTCGCGACTCTCCGGATGTTGCGTGTGTTTTTGGGCACTGGGATCGCTTACCATCAGGTGAATCGTCTGCTCGTTTGCCTTCCTTTCCATAAAAAATCAGTTTTGTTTAGTTAGCAGTTTGGTTAATGAAATGAAAAAAGAATTATGTTACATATACACTCAACTCGTTGTTACTTTAAACAAAATGATACGACCATTAAAACGTATTAAGAGCCTGAATTGAGTGAAATGTACACGGGCTGTGTCCGTCACCCTTTTTACCCTGACCCGGTGCTACGGCGGACAGATATTTACATATACGTCATATATTTTACGTTTCAGGGCCACCCACTTTTAGACCCTTTCATACGTTAACGAGTTCTACGTTAATTTTTAATTCCGCTTTTACGGCGGCTTCCGTTGCTAGAATTTTCTGCTTTTTTTCTGGGGGCCTAATTGTCAATTTAAATTTATGTAGAGCGCACGAAACGAGTTTTGTTCGAAACATTGGCCTTTAAATTATTAATCCGTTATTGTTGAAACTTTTCAATGGATGGAGCGTAATAAATTCGCGCTTAGTGAGCAGGGTATACAAAATCTGGGCAGAGAATTTGTCATTATTTGGTTATCCATAGATATAATGGTATTAGAACTGTTTGTCATCTAGTTTAAAGTTTCATGTTGTTATTTTTATTATTTTTAGGTTTGTTAATGTTTTAGAGGTTAAAATGATTCTATGAAAAGGATAATTGAGTATAACTATAGAGCAAGCAAAGTTGATTGCTTGTATAGATTGATATTTTGTTAGACATTAAAATAAATAATATATATTTCGTATTTCTGTGTCAATAATTAGTATATACTTTGTATTTATGTATCATCAACATGAATATGGGGGAGTGACAATATTGAAAGAATTATTATATCCTTAAAATTGAATCTACGCAAATATTATTTTGTTTTTATTAGAAAAATGCGAATCCGACTTCAAATGCTTTTTAAGTAAGCTTTTCTTCTTCTTCGTTTTACTGACAATTTTTTCAAGTTATTCTGATAGTAAACAGAAAGAACAATACCGATCGCTATCAAAATTCTATGAGACCACCTTAAAACATATCCTTTCGAGTAAAAAGAGAATATTTAAAATCGGTTCATAATTAGCTAAAAAATCAGCGCACATGCATAAAAAAGATACATTTAGTCGAACATATGACCTCCCTTTTTGAAGGCGAATAAAAATATGAATATCGACAGTATCCATCACTTTCCAAACAAATGTTTCCAAGTATAACACCAAACAACTGTATTGGGAAGTGAAGTGTAGAGGATTTTTCAGGATTTTTCAGTTCAATAACTATACGGGGAAAAAATTAACGTGTCGCCGGCGGCGTGTTTCGTCACTGTGCAATATCGGAGCTTTTTGCGCGGAGACATGTTTCATTTCAGCACCATATATTGGAGCGTTTGAGTAACATTTAAAATTAAATCCTAAGGATATTAAGGAATAGAGACGATTTTCATTCGACACAGTGTACACTATGTCATATTAAAAAGCTACGAGAATTCATTTATTACTGCTCTTCACTCACGGAACTTTGCCTTCGCTCATTCCGCTGCCTTATGCGTGTTTTAAAAATTTTGTCCCTGTTAAGTTACTTTTTAAGATTGTTTTTAAAGAAAATTGAAAATAAGCTTAAACGCCTAAAATGTATTTCCGAGACATATTTATCCCTTTAGTTTGATTTAAAAAAACAAATCACTAAAAGAATTTTTCTGAAAATTTTATGCAAGTAATCCTAAGAGTCTTTCACATAAAAAAGTGGTTTTATAATCGGTTCATAACTAAATAGAGTTACGGGCGAACGTAACAAAATAAAAGAAAATAGAAACATTTGATTTAAAAATGGAACTTCCCCCTTGAAGTCGGTTAAGAAGTATTGTTTTGAATATTAAGTACATGCAAATATTAAAACAAAATTGCAAAATCGACTCCCATCGTGCCAGTGTTTACTTTTCATATGAAGTTATTCCACCTGTTGGTATAAAATTGGTTCCTTTTTTATATAACAATTTGGACAGTACCTTCTTTTAATAAAACAGAAATAATAAAGAGGTTGAGTGAACATTCATAAATAATGATAAACCAGTGGAATAAACAACCTCAGTTTTTCTTTTGCAAAAATGTAAGATCATTTCTTGTATAAGTTTTTGAAATTATAGCACCATAATGGTTATTTTGGTAAACGTTTAAAATACGTCAGAATTTAATTTATAGGAAATTCTTTAAGAGTCTTCATATAACAGTTCGTGTATGCCACACACTTCAAGTGTTCACCAGGGAAGGGAAATTACAGGTGCATTGCCGGTCTTTTAAAGGATTAACATCCAGATATTTCGCCGGATCTAACCCAAAAACATTTGTTTAACTATAGAAGTCGCTCTTCTTAACCATAATAAAATATTTGTTCCCATTTTAATGTCAGTGTAAAAAGCAATTCCGTTATTCTTATAGTACATATCAGTGCAATGACAAGTTTGCAATAGAGGCTACGTTATGACACAAAAATAACAGTGATATATTTTAAAAGTACTATAAATGTACAAATGGTTGTTTTTAAGGCTTTACCGTCTTTACTACAGGACCGGTTATCGTGATGTTTTGTTTATATGCAAATTATTTCTAAACTTATGTGCAGCAAAAAATCTGTTTCTTTTTCTAATAAAAAAACATTGTCAGGAGAGTTGTTTACCATAGTAACCTGATCTACAAATTTTAATGAATCCAAAATTACCTTAATGCCAGCCAAGCTGCAGGAAATAGTATATTATTTTTATTTTTATAGCGAACAGATTCACTTGATGATAACTGGTAATCATCACCTATCTCTCCGATGAGCCAGCCAGGCTTGTTGAAAGAAGGAAACATTAAAACGCAATTAATAATACTTTTTGAGAATCAATGATGATAACTATTTTTTTTATTAATTCATTTGTTTATTTTTCTGCACAAAGATTGTACACAGGCGGATTTAATGCCTAGTGACATTTTCTCTCTGTCAACCTTTGGTGAAGTACAGAGAAAAATGGGTAGGTGCTAAAACAGCGCAATAAAGCGCATTCCCTAAAATAATGGATTGGAAAAAGAAGAAGTCTGGACTGTTATAGGAGCATCGAATACTACAGAAATCGCGCTTTAAATAACATTGAACTGTGCAAAGTTCAAAGAAACCAGTAACGAATATGCAACAAAGAAATGATACGTAAACTCGCCTTAGTAACAAAGCTTTGAATCAAACCACATACAAGGCTTTACTTATCTCGGTCTCTCCTACCCGCATTTAATTACAGTCATTAGCTGGTACAAGTCATAGTGCAAAGTAACCTATCTCAATGGGGCAGTAAGGATGATTTATATTGTGCAGTAACGCCTCCCCTTGCTTTGTGTACTTAGGTATTACTTAGAAGAGTGCCCCTTACGGCTGGGGCTTTTACCTTCCTCTCGGCTCAACTTGAATACAATAAAAAACGGTCAAGTGCAAGACGGATGGTTTCATAAATACCTTTAATTTTTTTGGTCTAGTAAGTTTTCGTTAGTTTTGAAACTTTTTTCCTTTTAAATCGTGTATTTTTTTGTCTACTATATGTCACTTTAGTTTACATCTTTATATTATGTGGCTGATCTGTTGAATTATGTCTATGTCTATGGATTAGCGTACGAAGGGTTCCGTATCAGTTTTTCAGTTTGATGTGTGAGAGTCCATTTTAATTTTAATATTTTTTTTTACAATTTGTGAGAATTTCAGCTGAAATCTATCACGAATCGTAAGGTATAGGTATAGGTTAGACAGACAACGCAGTCTTAGTAAAAAAATTGCATTAGTTACCCGTTGGGCACGGAAAGACAAAAAGTTATAAACATTTTTTATATTGATTTCATAACTTATAACGTAATTTACATTGTTAATTATAGAATAATAGTTTTATTGCATTTTATGTGTATTTATTTATTTAAGATTTATTGTAAATCCTTATTATTAGGACACGAAAGGCGGACTTAATGTCTTAAGACATTCTCTACCAGTCAACCGACCTATGGTGTGGTGAGATTTGCTAGGTAGGATTAAAAAAAAAAAAATATGGTTTAAACAAAAAAAAGGTTTCAACTTTTAAAAGATGTATAGTTATAAATACATAAGCATACATGTATTACATAACTATATAACATATACTAAATAAATAGCATACGTACATATATAGCATATATTAAGTAAGTAGATAAATATATTAATAATTAAACATAAATACATTAGTAAATACAAACATAGATATTTACTTAGGATATATGTCGGCGGTGATTAAAAAGATAAAAACGGGTAATAAATATTTGACCCTTTCAAAAAATACCCTCGCAACAGTCGTGTAAAGGAATACTTGGTTGTCGCTTTTAACGTTTTGTCATCGGATAAGGAATTCCATAGGAGAGCAGCTTTTATCGAGAAGGAGTTTCTCATGAACTCTGTGAAATGAGGTGGAATAAGAAGCCTATTATTAAAGGTTGATCGAAGTACCTTATCATGAGATATGGAGAGATATTGAAATTTATCTCTTAAGTAAGAAAGCGAAGTTGAATCATTTAAGATTGAAAATAAAACAAGAAGAGTTCTGGAATTGCGCCTCTGTCAAATAGTCAACCAATTGAGTTGAGACCTAAAATGAGATTATATGTTGATAATGATGATAATAAGTTGACAAAATATATTATACACACAAGTAATTAACAGGATTCGGAACTTTTATGTCATTTATTTTATTAATACTTCAACCAACGTTTCAAATATTTTGCAACGTAACTCTTGTTGATGAATGTAGAGAAGTATTTGAAACATCGGGAGTCAATATTAAAAATAGTAATGATGAAATCCCTGAAGTTTAATATAGTTTTTATTGCAAGACATGTAAATTAAGAAACTATTGCCGTACGTGGTTTATTTTAAATTAAAGCTTTTTTATTGAATAATACTTATATTAATTTTTAGTAAATATTAAGGACAGTGAAAGGATATTGTACGTATTTCTTGCCAACCAATGTAAAGTACATTTTATTAAATCTTGCATATACATAAGTAAGATAATGCATGATAAAAATGCCAATACGTTAGAATATTACTGTAGTATTGTTATATTTTATATATTATAAAATAATACCGAAATTCGTTAGAATGACTTGTGACATTATTTACAGAGTAATTTTTATATTGATGTTGAAAGCACTTCTACTAGCGTAGAAGTAGTTTTTGTGCTCCCGTCTTGGACAATGTAAAATCAAAGTCAATTTTTCACACAGGCGCTTGCACGCTCTTATGAAAGATTAAGTTTTACATACAGTTTCATTCATTATAAACTACCACCAGCTCGGAAAGCAGATTCTACTGAGAAGAGCTGGCAAGAAACTCAGCAGTTGCTCTTTTAAAATGATTACTTACAATTTTCTGCATACAATAATTTGCTCTTAAACCTACGTGAGCAACAACAGTAATATGACAACAAAGTCTTCCGCAATGCTATAGTATGTTCTACTTAAAAGTGTATTTTAAATTTTACATTTAAATTGCTCAGAAGGTAAGGCTAATATTGTTTTATGTTATAAAGGGGTACATAGTTAGGCGTCCAGATAAAATAAACATAAGCTGTACTCATATTTGAACAATATAAGCATCTAAATAGTTAGATGTATATTTTTTTATAAAAGATGTCAATTGCCAAAGCATTTCTAAAGACGAGCGGAAACGAATATTTTCCCTGTTACTTTTTTCATTGATGATCTCTTCCTTGTGGTTGCTTAAGGCCTTTTTCAATAAATGGGCTATTCAATACTAAAATATTTTTTCAATTCGATCTTTAGTTGAAAAAGGCAAAGGTATCAGGCAGATTGTAGCTCGCTGATTGTAGAGCTTTGTAGATTCGTAGACACTACACTAATACATACGATTCTCTACCGTCATTCGAAGATGGCGCTGGCAAGCAATCTGTAATTCTACCCGACGGTACCTTGATTAATAAATGAGTAAACACCGCAGTTTAATTAATTCGTCTTAGGTGACATACCCAGCCGTGTGTAGAGCGGAGCCACAAAATATCGAGTGATCAAATACCGCCTTGCGATACTTAGTACATGCTAGCCTGTATACACGAAGTGGCTCGTGCTAACGTAACTTATTACATTATTTGGTCCAATTACAACGTAAACTCTATCTTCAATAAGGTAACATAGGTACACATAATTTTTTTTTAATATCAGATAATTTGGTGATCAACTCTTATGAATTTATTCAACTAATAATATTCGGGCCACGGCGCGGTTGGCGCGTCGGGTAAAGTAGAAATGTATGACAACGAACGATGCACGGTCGCCGTGCTATGTAAATTTCTGATATCAACTCATACTTTTTACTTTGTACGGCACGACGACCGTTCCGAGTCAATATGTGAAAAGAGCTCTAAGCGAAAAATAAAAGCCATAGTTCTTTTTCAAGAATTGAACCCCCGAGTTACGGTTTGTAAACAGCTATGTCACTGGCCTACGGAGCCAGTTGTAATATACATATACATCTATATTTATTATATATATATATATATTTATTATAACTAGCTCCGTAAGCCATTAAATAAAAATTCGTTATAACTGCTGTAGATTCGATTAATCTAATAAACAGCTTGGCGAAAGTTTACGCACGAGTTATTATTTCAAGGTTGAAGGACCATGCGTTCTCTAATAACCTCATCCCCAACGAGCAATTCGGGTTTCAACCCCAACACTCTTGCGACCACCAACTACATCGCCTAACGGAGCATATCCTGAAAGGCTTAAACCGACCCAAACCCATAACAACGGGCGCCCTCTTCTTTGATGTCGCAAAGGCATCTGACAGAGTCTGGCACGACGGCTTGATTTACAAGCTGTACTCACTCAAAGTGCCAGACAGGCTTGTACACATCATTCAAGCCTACCTGTCGAATCGTTCTTTTAGATATAGAGTTGAAGGCACCCTCTCCTCATATCGCCCCATCAGGGCTGGCGTCCCACAGGGCTCAGTCCT
>JAOCPS010704995.1:0-10563 GCA_025505425.1 Graphium colonna | reverse complement strand
TCAGAGTTGGCAATGGTCTTCATGTTTCTACTCCGGTATTCGTATCACACGTTCATTTTCTTATTGACATTATCTCCTTCTATTCTTAAATCATGGATTCTTTAATCTACTAATCTTTATGCTGACCAAACAGGTACTTTTGGCTTTGCATATCTATATCACCTACGAAACATATTTGTCTTATGAATAGATTTGCTTAACAAATCTTAAACTGAAGTCAACTTTAAGTCTAATTAAAACTAAATTCAAAACTAAAAACTAAAATCAATGGTGTACGGCTTTTTGTTTTTGTTTCTAATTAAAACTAAAATCAATGGTGTACGGCTTTTTGTTGCTATTGATTTCATAGAACTAATGTTTTTAATTAACTTTTGTTTTATTGTTTTGAAGTATTAGCGACTTTCGTGTTGACAATATATTATTTCACGTTTTATTTAAAATTTATACGTATTGTAAAGTAAAAATAATTAGTACATTCCCATTGTCCCGTCTAATAATTCTTTTGAACACGGAAAAAATGGAAGGTTGCCAAAGTTTGGCTAGCCATGTCGGCAATCACTTCTGGTTCAATTTTAATTATCAGAATTCTATTATTGTAACGACCTTTTACTATAAAATTGTACGTTTCAAACTTTCTATGTTATACAGTAATGTTTATGTATAATTATTTTGTATTGGTTTTATAACCATACCTTACATTGATGTAGGTAAGTATAATCTCTCTTTTAAAATATATGACAACCTCTCCTCGTTTGTCTAATTGGGATTGTTGAGGGAGTTCGTTATTAATTTATTTTAATAGGTTGAGGATAAAGAAATCCATTATTTTTTCGGTAGATGGCTCTAGTGATTGGTATATCGTAAAGTGTCGATCAAATTATTTCATATCTATGCTTGTTGTCAAGGTGACATTCATGTTCTGCTTTTTATTCGGTTGATTCAGTCGTGAGTTACATGGTGTTAAAGATGGAAGCCAAGAAAGGGAAAATTCGATAAAAATTACAATTTTTATTTGATAATGAAGACAATAATGCAAGCCAGGTAGCTGTTAATATTAATTAACTAATTATAGTTGAAGTTGATCGTCATGTTAGTAGCCGTAGCATCGCCCAGGAGTTGAAGACCAACCTTAAAAGTTCTAAAATATTTGCACAAAGCTAAGTTCGAAAATAAGCTTGGTGTTTGGATGCCACACCAAATTACACGAAAAAAAATCATGATGGATCGAGTTTCCATTTGTGGATGGTGGGACTAGAAAGGAATTATTTTTATGAGTCACATGGCTAAACCCTTAATCCGGTTCTTTATTGTCAACAAACGGACAGCTTGAAGCTAGCGATTGACCAGAAACTGCCAACATTGGCTAAGAGAAGAGGTGTGTTTCAATAAGAATCATACACGTTTATAATGACTCATCAAAAACTCCTAGAGCTGTGTTAGAAAGTTTTGATGCATCCACTATATAGTCCAGAACTGTCACCAAGACATTTTCATCTTTTTCTTTCATTGGAAAACTTTCTTGGTATAAAGAAATTAACTTCAAGAGAAGTCTGTGAAAATCAGTTATCAAATCGGACAATCAGAAACATGTTAAATAAAATCTTGAAATTAACGTAAAAATAGTAGATTTCTTTTAACTGAACCTATTATTTATAACAAATAGATGCGAATTGCGAAAACAAATAGATGCGAATTGTGAAATGCGAAAAAAAATTACAATTTAATGAGTGACTTATACTTTGACCTTATAATATTACTTATACTTATATATGACTTGCGAGTCACTTTAAATATTTTTTTTATTAGCGTTATAATGTGACGTTACGACACGTTATAACGTCTTAAATTATTTAAAGGATCATATGTGAAGAATAAAATTAAATATTGATTTATAATACAATAATCATAGCTGAAAGTTAAAAAATCAATTACGTAATTCATGCTCAAGCGGACACGGTGCGACCGGAGTGTGATTTAGGAGTTTCGACGGCCTAGCGCGTACCAGCTGATCACAGCCGCCACATACAATTCATTTATTGGAAAATTTGGGCTAAAGCTATACCTTAATTTTATTACGTAAATATGAAGACAATCGAATACCGAATGCTCTCTTTTAATATCGTAGGCGACTCCCCAATCAGCCTATATATGATTAATTAAAAGTAAATATTAATGCACTACTCCATATACGCAATCGAAAGATAAAGATGTATTAACTTGCTTTGAAGTTCATCCTAGCGAACACAGTGCGACCGGGGGTGATGCGGAAGGCAGGTGGAGCTCAGGCGGTAGGCGAACGGGCGTCGCAGCTTGCCACCCAACTTCATTGATTTCTTGAAAAGATTGGTCAAAAACTATGCCCTTTAATTTTACTTCATAAATATGATGCCAATCGGGTACCAAGTGCTCTCCTGTAATATCATTTCCGTAACTTACCAATCAACCTGTATATAAAGCTTATATTCTAAAATAAGTTATCAATAATCACGTTATTAACATACAAATAGCTACATAAAAAATCCGTCATAATTAAAATAACTCACATTTTTTTTATCTACTGCCCTGAGGTTTTAGTAAATCTTACAAAAATATGTTTTATTGTCTACTATTGGATTTATGTCTGCGATACACCCTAAGTCATCAAAAAAGACATATTATAACCTTTTTTCATTCTAGAGTCGAAGTTCGTGCAGCAGTGCCAATAAAGAAAGGGGAAACCTTACATTTATGCTACACCCACGGTCTCTCGCCAACCATAATAAGACGTGAATATCTCCTTGAATCAAAATTTTTCAACTGCGACTGTCCTCGTTGTGCAGATCCCACGGAATTAGGAACACATTTGAGTACGATGAAATGCAACAAGTGTGAAAACGGCATAGTTTTATCCACAAACCCACTGGGTAGGTAATTTTATTAAAAATCTTTTTAAATGAATGTTGATGGTTCGATAGGTATAGTCGTCGAGCGCAAAATCTTTGGTCCAGGACGTAAATTCAATTCCCGCTCATTTCAAGGATTTGTAATAATTCTCTCTTGACAGGATTTTGGTTCTTTGCATTTGGTTATGTCTATCAAGGGACAACTGCCCGTCCCTTGATAGACATCTAAAAAATGTACATCTAAATGCCCTGAGCGGCGCTTATAATCCGGTCGTGTTGAATGTCCGTCCTATTAGATTATAAAGCGTATACGAACAGAATGCACTTGTTTTCATGCGTAAATTTGCGCACTATAATATTTATTGGACACCGTGGTCGAATATGAGCCACGAGGACTTTACAAATAAATTTTACTATATTTCTTTATCGTTTAACTTATAACTTAAGCTGTAACTAAAACTTCATACCGAGCGGTAACTGATTTAAAAAAAATTTCCCCAGGAATTAATATGGTCGTGCCTTTAAGATGTTTGTTCAATATAAGCAACAATGTTTAAAGTGCATTGCATAGACATTATGCTAGATTCTGCGTAAATATTTTTTTTCATAGGAATAATTAATAATCAAATTATTAATTAATTTTCAGATAACAAATCGCAATGGTCGTGTATAGAAAAAGCCTGTGGCTTTAAAACATCTGGAGCAGCAATGCGAAAGCTATTGGCGGTAGTTCAAGCAGAAGTCGATCAACTGGACTTACTGGATCCTGGCCCGAAGGCCATTGAACAACGAGAGGCGACGATAAAGAAAGTTAGTTATTATTGCATATGAAAATTTATATGCATTTTTTACAGACTAGACACAAAGCTTCCCTTTAGTTAACCAACATACATGGCAACAATTTCTAATGGTGACGCTTGCCCAATGATTCCTCTTAAGATTAAAATAAACCTAAATAAATTATATTATAATTTTTAATCTATAATCCCAAAGAAAACACGAGTACATGAAGATTTTTTTAAAGTAGTGGCAAAAAAATAAGCGCTTTCTTAGTTGGAAAATTAGTACCATCCATACAATCGCTAAAAAAAGGTCCGGATTTAGAGGAATTATTATTTTCCGAATAAAACAATTTTTTTTCTTATTAAAGTACTTAATGTATTTCAACAAAGTTCAGGTATTTTTTTTACGTGGGGAAATCCTATTTAGGATACCCAACCGTCTGTGGTGAGGCTATGTCGGATTCCTATCGACTAAAACCCCACGTTAACGCCAATTTGTTTTGGTAGGGGGTCACGACTCAATAAGTTCAGGTATAAAAAATAATGAAGTTGAACGAGTAAGGTCTACAAATAAAGTTCAGTCAAGAACGCATTTTATGTGTGTATGTTTATTTCGCCATAACTGTTGAATCGGTCCTCCAAAAAATAATATTTGCAATGTATGTAAGTAGTTTTAGTACAGTTTTTAAATTTGTTAGACATCATAATCTATATATTTATACTAAAATACATTTGATTAAAAACTAAATTACCGCGTTAACAAATGAAACTTTGCGAGTTCGTTTCGACATAAAATCGTCGATGATTGTTCTCAATTTCCGCAGTAAATCAGTTTTAATATCAAGTAGGGTTTGTTTCAATAGCCAGTGTTATCTCATCGCTGTTCGGAGTGAGATTTGGAGTAAGAGCAAAAATACATTTTTGTATGTATGTTCTACGTTAAACTCTCTAACCAATGCTTCAATTTAAATTAAATTTACGTAGGTCGGTAATATTAGCACAAGAGAGTTGAGTTTGTTGGACATTAAAATCAGTTTTGTAGTGTATAAGATATGTAATAAAATTTGAAACAGTGCAAAACAAAGTACATTCAGGAAGGCAATTCTCTAATCTTGGTTTTCAAGAACGCAATAGATCAATAAGAAATATAAAAGTCAAACCCGTCGAAATGGTAATATTTTTTATATAATGGGGAGGCCCTGGGAGAGAAGCCTCGCCTTCCCTTCTCTAAATCCGACACTGGCTATAAGAGCATAACATCTTTCACAGCGTTTGCTTCACTTCTACTGCCGTGCTCGCCCGGGGAAGTACCATCGCACCTTATAAAGTCGGCATAAAATAAAGTATGCATGACTTTTAGGGATGCCGGATGGCCATGTCTACCCTTTTTTCTCCCACTCCTTTCCCTTCCAAATTCTTAATCCCGTCCAATACACAATTTCCCAGGTAGACAACTCACTCGCAACTCTCTAGATGTTGCGTATGTTTATGGACTACAGGATCGCTTACCATTAGGTGAACCGTCTGCTCGTTTGTCTTCCTTCATATACAAAAAACTCCGAATACCTCGAACACTCGATAAAATATTGATTTAATTTTATGTTAAAAACTGCCTTGATTGTAACATGTTAAATGATAAAAAGTTTATGCATAAAGCTGAACATAAATAATTATCCTACACACAGACCTAACATCTTTCTTTTTGTTACAGTACAAATCGGTATTCCATCCCCGGCATTCTATTCTTCTTTCTATAAAGCATGCACTAGCACAACTTTACGGTCGTGTAGAAGGCTATAATTTAGATGATCTTCCAGACCTTATGCTTGAACGAAAAGCGGAATTTTGCCGCCTTTTACTCACAACGCTTGACGTCATCACACCAGGAGATAGTCGAATAAGAGGTAATCAAAATTAAGGTTTATAAGAAAGAGAAAGTATTAAAAAACACACTAAAACTACACTTGAATATTAATAATGCCACAGACGTTTAAAATCCTGTCGGGAAGCATGTAGAACTTCGTACATTGATCTCGTATTACATAATTCTGTTACTCCAACGCAAATATATAGCCGTCACGATTACACATATGCGTTGTACAGCAGGTCATTGCGTCTGTGTGAGCCTGACGGTAATCTATTTGCGCAGGAGTAACAGAGACAGACTATAGCAGATTATTGTACGAAATTCTACGTGCTTCCCGACTGGACTACAGTTCTTTAGTCCAGTCCTCGACATATATAAATTTTGTTTATATTTTAAAAGCCATTGTACTATTTTTTATAACAAATTATTGTACAGGAATGATGTTTTACGAACTTCACGCGCCGTTGATGTACTTAGCGAGAAATGAATTCAGTGCTGGTCTTATTACCAAGGAAAAGCTAAAAGAACGATTGAAAGAGCCTATCCAGTGTTTGGCGGATGCGGCAAGAATTCTAGGCCGGGAAGACCCGCACAGTCCTGAAGGCATTACAGGCCAAATTGCGTATGAGTGTATGGAGCAACTTAAAGAAAGCCTTGAAGCATTATGATTAAAATATATTAAGTTTATAAATTTTCTAATGTTGTAGACACAGTGGAACTTGTACAATAGTATTAGTAGTTGTATTACGAGTATGAGTATTATGTTACTAAAAAATAAAAGGTACAGAATATCAAAATAATGGTATTAAATGTTTTCTGTTAGTTTCTATAGGACCACATTAAACAAAAATTGGTTTTTAAACTTGATTCTTTTATTTGTAATAATTTAATAATTACATATTAGAATTTTATTTTCTTGGGTTTTTTAATTCCTTCATCTTTAAAGGTGTTTCCAGCTTTCTGATGTATATCCTCTATGTTGTCCGTGCTATCCAAAGTCTGTAATTTTATTGATGTTTCTTCTTTCTTGGTATTTGTCTGAAACAATCAATTAATTACAAACAGAATGTATAAACAAATTTGTTTTATTTATGTGCATATTTTATTTTTTTTACAATAAACTAATATAGATATTAATAGATTATATTATTATAGTGCAATAAGCTAGCAACAATGAATATATTGTAACTCTTTTTAGTTCTTGCCTAGTATCAAGTTTCAAAATATTATTTTTGAACATAAAAATCTTACATTTTCGATTTATTATTAATGTTTACTTAATCTGTATAGGAGTAAACAAAATCAAAATATAAAATAAATACTGATGGAACAATGTTCATCCTAGTGGACACAGCTGGAGCGGAGGCGGGGGACGACAATCTATGTTGACCAGCTGATCAGTAACCGCTCCGAATAGCTACACTTGATTTATTTATTAAAAAATTTGGCCAAAAACTATGCCCCCTAATTTTATTACATCTATATGATGGAGATGAGCATGGAGTGCTCTCTTTTAATATTGTTATGACTCACCAGTCACCCTTTATATCTTGACACTAATTTTAATTCTCTAAAAGAATCATAATAAGCAAAATATTAAATAAAGTACAGCTATGTAAAGATTAAATATAGGCTGATCATATTATTGAGTTGGCAAAAAAGAAGAAATAAGCAACTTTTGGCTAATTTTGCAACAGGTGGGGAAATTATTATCTATGTTACTAGTATATGATTTTGTATGTTTATATTACTTACAGTTGGGCAGTCTTTCTTTAAGTGAGTGACATCTCCACAGAGTTTGCAGCAACCACCATTTGGATACAGTCCTTTGGGATTATCAGGACATTGACGAGCAATGTGGCCCTGAAAACATTAAGAAAATGCATATAATTGTAGGTTGAAATAAAAATTTGATTTAAAAAAGAACTGCATATAACTCCATAAATTAATGTTACAGAGAGATTCAGTTATGCCCTAGATGCTAAGCATTTAGCTGATAGTCTTTGATTTAATATACTTCAGAAACTAGAGTTCAAATATCAGTATAAGCAAGGAGTGCAAGTGAAGTAAATGATAACATTGGAAGGTACAAAGAGAATTATAAATCTAAAAAGCAATTATGAATCAAACTTTGTAAGAACTGTAATGAATTATTACTGAGATCAGACAATACTGTACAGAATTTGCTTTATTCATAACAGCATTATAGTAATCAGATATCCATTCCATTTGGCTATGAGAGTAAAGTAAAAGAGAGTGCACCTGTGTTTGCTCATACACTTGTGCACTATAACATCTCCTGCATAGTTGGCTAATCTCAGAGTAGACCACCATTAGGTTAGGAGGACTTTATAATATAAAATAAAATACAAATTACTTACAGCTTCCTTGCAAATGAAACAAGTGGCAAAACGAAATTCTTTATCTCTCTGAACTTTACATTCAAACTGTCTATGTTCAGTGGAGCCACATTTGAAACAAACTCCTTCAGCACTATCAACACCAGGTATCTTTGATTTCAAATCTGGGCAATCCGAGAGGTTATGGCCACCTTTTCTACAATTATAGCAAACTTCTCTCTTTACTCTAGCCAGAGCTTTTTCAGCTCTTCTTCTTTCAAGTTTCATAGTCCTTTGGACTTCAGTTTTTGGTATGCCTTTCTTTATCATACTATTTTTCAGTTCTTCTAGCCGTTCAGCATCTTTTTTCATGACAGGGAAGCCATCATATCTTACAAGTTCAATTTCTTTACCATTAATTATTAATTGAAAACTTCTGTCATTTATTTCTTTTCTACGCACTGGCTCTTTATTATTTTTATGCTTTTTCATGTTATCCATTTTATTTACATTTTTTTCTGGCAGTGTTTCTTGACCATTCTTTTTAATATTCTGTT
Organism: Graphium colonna; assembly: GCA_025505425.1. Taxonomy (NCBI): domain Eukaryota; kingdom Metazoa; phylum Arthropoda; class Insecta; order Lepidoptera; family Papilionidae; genus Graphium; species Graphium colonna. Next base: position 2,136 of record JAOCPS010704995.1, on the reverse strand, counting down.
CATTGTTATTCTTTTTCAAGTTATCACCTTTATTCTCTGTACACTCCTTAGTATCTTCAATATTGTTGGAACTTTGATTTAATTTCTTATTCTTTTTCTTATTTTTCTTTTTCAATTTATTGTTCGAGGCTTGATTAGCTGCATTATTTACTTCTCCCACATGCTCAACTACACTTTCCGTTTGGTTGGCAATTTTGGTTTCATTACCTACTGTTTCATTGTGAACCAACTTATTTTTTTTCTTTTTTTTGGGATTTTTAGTTGTTTGTACATTTTCTGAAGGCTCATTAGAAGGTTCATTCACAAGCTCATTTTTAGAACTATTTTGTTGGCCTTTCTTTTTCTTTTTATTTATAGTTGCAATACTCTCATTAGCTACAGAGCTGTTGACAGGTTTGTCTTCTGGAAAATCACACCAGGTAGCTTTCCTTTTCTGTACCTTTTGTTCTTTAAGAAATTTGTTATAATTTTCTATCCGCTGCTTTTCTGCCTGAAATTTGCAGTAAATTATTTTCATATAATAAGAACTGATTATATGATACTTAATGTAATCAATTGTAGACCTAGTTATAACAAAAAATAAGTTATATCAAATTCAACCTATGAGTAAAGAGTGGATCGACTAGAATAGCTTAATTTGGTTATACTGCATATTGGCTGAAGAAGCAATAAATTTTAATCAATAAGACCTTTGTTAAGGTTTTTTACAAATTTAATGATTTTATACCAAATAAGAACACAAAAGTCAACAAATAGGTTCAAAGTGGATGGCCATCCACTTCAAGCTTAGGTACACTTTTTTTATTTTTACCCAAAAATTTTCTTTTGAAAATCTGTATATGTGTTAAATCAATTACAAATATCAACCGATTGGAAGTATTCCCTATATATAATAGAATATAATAGACGTCGCGATTATCGGTAGGTATCAAAAATTTTCATACAAATTACAAAATTATATTTTTTTTTCTCAAAAACTTATAATTTGCGGTAAATTTCGCTTTACATGGTTTGTATTAATTACAGTTCTCTATCGATTAATTTTTTTTTACATTGAAATTCGCGTATCCAGCCATTATGCAATAATACCCTTCATTTAAAAATATTATCTTTAAATAAACGCTAAAAGGTAAAGTAAAATAAAATAAATATATATTGAAAAATTACTAACAGGAATATTATTTTGGGGTGAGGGGAACATTCTATATGCAAAATTATCTTAATAAATGAATACCTCTTCTCTGTGTTTTGCATCTTCACTTTCTTTCTTTGATTTGTCAATTTGTTCTTTCATAACTTCCCAAGGAGTGCTATCTTCGGGAGTTTTTTCATTAGATGCTTTAGAACCTCTTCCTCTAGCAAATCGAGTCATATTTACTGATTTTATTTTATGAGTAATAAATTTATTTATTCTTAATTATTTTAAGCCGTGGTATAAATGTTTCTATTACACGTGTTGATGTTAAATTAAAACATAACCCAACCAAGTAAATGTCATAACAAATAAAATGTCAAACATTGACGGCATTGAGATGTCATTTTTATTTATTCGGAAATGTAATACTGTCTACCGTACTACTGCAAAGTTTAACAGCAAACAGTAGCAATGATGCCACCTTTACAAGTCAAAAAGTTGCTAACGTACACTTGAAAAGTCGTTACTTTTTAATGATTTTTTTTTTGTCGCGGGCATCATCACTGCTGGCCAGAAGGGCCTCTGCAGATCCGATGGACTTGAGGTGGCCGGCGATTAGGGCGCCTGGTCTAAACCTCGTTTAAGAGTGACTAGTTCGAGGGCTCCCTGAGGAAACCTCGGCTCGGGCCGTCACTCTGCGTGTATTATTACGCCTCTATCGGGGGAGAACCTACCCGCTACGTGGCGGTATCTGGTATAAGTGTTACGCCGCATTCGCCGGCGAGCGCGGCTTGATCTTTGATTTAGCATTAAGCAGGGGATATAGACGGCCTAGTACGGAGCCTGGTTTCTAACCCGAGTTATGTGCGGAACGAAACTAAGTTTATTATCAAGAACGACACCCAGATATTTGGTATTGTTAATCCATGGGATTGGACTATCCATGAGTGTGACTGGTGGGAGTTTACTCGCTCTTCCGCGAGTGAAGTATAGTGCCGCGC
>JAOCPS010704884.1:0-10563 GCA_025505425.1 Graphium colonna | reverse complement strand
TAAAAACATTCGAGTCCTCAAACACTTGTCATAACACCTGCATTATTTTGTATACCCATGTTTTCACAAATAAACATTATTATATTATTATTATTATTAGGAACTACTTAACGTATCATACGTTACTATAGCCATTGCACCTGGAAACGTTCATAAATGGTTTGAGCCATAAATTAAATGTATTAATAAATTTTAAGTGTATCTTATATTTCCTTTACACTCAGCACTTCATTGGTTAATAATATTTAAAAAGATGCGAAAAGTAACTAACTCTAGAATACCTGTCTGAAAAGCAATAAATATCTGCCGCTTTTTGAACGGTATTGATAGAAATCATGTATTTGAAGTACCTTCTACTAATGCGTTGTCTGAACAAGTTTTCCATTAGTTTACAACTTTCTAATGGGCCTGCTCATCTGTACCAGCCGGTGTTTTTTTTGTATAGCTATCTAGGTGAAGACGCAATCAGTAAAAAATATTAGTAAAAACCTTCAGATACATCACTTTATTTTTAATATGTAGGTCAATAAAACCAAAACCGTTAAATAAAAAATTAACAACATCTACGGTTATATGAAATAAATGACACTGTCACGTGTTTTAAACACGAATAAATCTTCGGAAATATACAAAAAATATCTAAATATGTTCATGTTAGGAATCTGGGTTAGTAATGTTTAAAATTTACTAAAGTTCGTATTATTCAACATACAATTATAAAATATGTGTTATTTAACAATATACATTAAAATGTATATTCTTACATAACACTAACATTTACAGTTTAGAGCTTATATATTATTGTTTACTTATACTTATTTTTGAATAACATTTTACATTTTAAAGTGATGGTCTGTATTTCAAGTAGAATCATATAAAAATTATCGGATACATAAACATAGCTTCGTAAAGACTTTAAGGCGACTTCAAAAAAGGAGGAGGATTGTCAGTTCGATGGTGATGTTCCCATTTTATATGCATGTTCGCGCGGATCTCCGTCATTTATGAACAAATTTTAAAAATGATTCTTTTTTCTGATAGAACTCTTCCGAAATGGTTTCATTCAATTTTCGGTAACATCGGTTCGGTAATTCGTTTTTAAAATCAAAATAACAAGATTTAAGAATGTTCGCATATCTCCGCCATTTATGTACCGATTTTAAAGGTTAATTTTTATCTAATGGGATATACTTTCCATTTTTTTTATAAAAATCGGGTCAGTGGTTTGTGTTTAAAATCGAACATTTCGAAGGTACACTTATAAAGCGTTTGAAGCCGGTTTTTGTAATTTTCTATGAGAATAAACTTGTTAAAGTTATTAATCAGCAGATATCCGATATTGATTTACTCTTAAGCAGACCATAAAACGGGATTTATTGGTTCTACCTCTGTCATGGTGTACAATTACGTGCCGCCATGAGCGTAAATAACGCTGTTTATGACCGTTATCGTACACGGAAGTATTCAGCTGGGGATTCCTCTATAACACGGACAGACCAACCCACATCAAAATTTCAAACCGTGTAATTGGTAGCGTTCTATTAACTTCACCAAACGAGCTATACGGAAGCTTTACGTAAGTTTTTGTCTTCTCATAATGCAAATAGCGTGAACGCGTCTTCATTAAGTGAATATGTAATGAATATTTATTATTTTAATATTGTACTAAATATATCTTATGCAGGTGCAACGCATACGTTATATAAACTTATAAAATGGAGTTCAGTTTATTTGAAGTGACCCATCTAGCCAATTTTGAACGTGATATACTGAAACTCATCCTTAGTAAATTATTTCAGAAGAAAATAATAAGATGTTACGAACACCGATTCTTTAAGAAAAGTTTTGGAATTTTCCGTTCCCGTAGGCGCTTTGTAATAAATATAAAACACTCATAATTATTACACTCGCATAAATTTGCTTTTCAAATCATTTTAATTCGAACACAGGGAAACATTTTTTTTTATAAAGCTAATCCTCTGTTGAAAAATTCAAAATAAGCACTGTTAAACATCTTTAATTAATATTCAATGGGCGACGCGAAAATTACGAACGAAATTCTTTAACCCTGTCAAAATTTCACATTATTTTTCCTTCGCTAATTCCAACTGAGACGTTCATAAATATTCAAATAATAAACCCGAGAGCCTTGTTGCGGGCGAGATGTCCTTAATTAAAAATCCTATTTAATTCAAAATTGACTCGGTGCTCGGCGATGACAGCTAGGGAGCGAATGAATTAGGCGGGTCACCGGCTTATGATTCCCATCAGCCACATAATTAATGCGGGGAAATTGCTCCTCGGCACACACGCCACGCTGTGTTGCCAGGTGGGTTAAGTCGCTCCGCTCATGTAACCGTTAAGTAAACTAGGCAACACTGCATCGCTTTAATGTAATCTAAAATACCACGTAGCAAACTAATTACGCAATCCATCAGTCGAAAAACACGTTAAAATAAGGCTGTTACAACCATTTTTATTTATTGCTCACGTAAAAATTGTGTGGTGTACGAATAAAGTATATTTTGCAGGGTTTAAAGCGGAACAAATAGTTTGTAAATAATAAACCATCACGTGACATTGCAATCATGAAAAGCGTGAAACGAAGCGCCGCCCGCCATTTTTATAACTCTTAAAACTCGATCCGTTTTAAAATTTAATGCAATATGGCGGCCATATCCAATAGTTGAAGTGAACAACTGGTGCGGAAGACTGCCGCCAGTGTTTTTAATGCGTTTTAACGTAACGAAAAATTTTTTCGGACGCGCACCTCAAAATGTTTTACCGCTTAAAAAGATTGAGTTCGATATTTAATCGAACTTTTGCATTTTATTCCAAATTTAAAATTGCTACAGTCGGCCTATAGTTTTACTCAGCGAAATTATAAAAAAAAATAACATCGAACTATTCCAGTCGGAGCATTCGCGTTTCAATTGATTGACTGCCTAATCAAAGGTTAATCTTCTGTTTCATTATCAATTTAAAATTTTTGTGATAGAAGCTATGGTTTAGTAAAATTCCTACCTAAATCGAATGCCTAATGTCACTGTACGTGTCTACGTTATGTTTCCGTTAGTCAATCTTAGGATGCGATAAACGGCGGAGTAGACAAATTGAGCCAATTTGAACTTGGAATTAACAATTAACACGTGCATCTAGGGGGTCGTTATTCGAAGGTGGCCGTAACAAGTTTATATTCGCCTACCCTGCACGGTTCTGCTTACATTCACATTTATTGCTTCTAAAGTAAAGCTCTTAAGATATAGCTCCGCGGCTTGTTCGCACTGGAAATGGTTTTACTCCGGTGGATTTATTTTTCTACTTCCCAGTAAAAGGTAGATCCATTGAATAAATGAAAACTTTTATATGTGATGTAAGGGAATAAAAAGGATATCGTTCTTTGAAATTAAATTCATGTCGTTTGGTTCACGTTGTCTGTGAAATAGAAAAATATTATTTGTTATATGTTGTCTAAATAAATCTGAATTTTCGCTTGTGTTTTTGTGCGCGTTAAGCTCTAGATGTACAGATTGAAAATAAAAAAAAAATATTTAGTGTTTTATAGACAGATGTATAAGGAATGGCTTAGACTATCTAACTAATGTTATGATAGGTGAAATTACAGGAATACCTACTTATAAATACTTTTATTATTAAAACGTTGTATCGAATGTTAACGATTTTTATAAAAATGTCATGTGTGTATGCATATAAAGGGATTTTATTACCAAAGCAATTTCGATAGAGCTGAGGTACAAAGTTCATTTAAATTTTTGTATAATTAGCACTTACGTATGAAGTACAAAATGTCACACTTCTGCAAAAGATTGCAACAGTTGCGTCTGATCGCTTATTAGCACATCACTGCCAGAAGGTCAGTATCCCACACTGATGCTTTCATCAATGGCGCGTGGGCTCATTTTAGGCATGCCATCTATTCATGTCAAGAGAACTCCTCACACGAGCAATTCGTCTCGAGATTCTGTAGACGCTACTCGGTATGCTGATTGCGCCTTAATTTACATGTCTCCAATAACTCACGATATAGTGTCGGATGGTTCAATGCAACACATAGCGTGTAACAGGCCAATGCCCCAAGATTGATGCTATATTTGAAGCCCGTCTTCAATATCGTACGACATTTGGAATATTTCAAATCATATTCTGTGTAAAATGGCTCATGTCGACGATTTATCGTGCAATTTATCAATGTTTCGTTCATATAAAGTTTACGCCAGATGAAAATCGCTGTAGATAAGCACTTTATCTGCAAAAATATTGTCCTTTTCGTGTTTTTCGTACAGTGTCTTTTTTATTGATAACAAACATTCTAAATGTAACATTTAAAAGGACCAAACTATACTCCTATAGTTCTTTGGCTGATTGATTTCATCACAAAACCAGCTCCACAGTTACGTATATTGCATTTTCGTATACACGTGCCAAATTGAAACCTCACTGACAATCTGAAATTATAATTCTTTAATCGGAACGAAAAATACAAGCTAATAATAATAAAATAATATCTCTACGGTTTTGTTTGAGAGGAAAATTAAGAGAGAATGTTCTTCGAAAACGATATTAATGGGTCTGCAAATAAAATGATAGAAAACTAAAGTAAAAGACAGGAAACAGGAAGCGACTAACAATAGACTCCGTCTTCTGGTTAGGAGCGGGCCATTGATATGCAAGTGACTTCGGTAACTCTTTACGTGACTCCGAAGTAATTGCGATTCGCACGATCAATAATACGTGGAAATGTTCTTGCATAGTTTTTTCATTGATCATGAAGAATGCCAAGAAATGGAAAACTTTATAGTTAGCTTCAATACATCCCGTGTGCTTTTTATTGAATTCAAAAGGTAACATAGCAATTTATTGGTTAATTGCTTGAACAGATGTTTGATGAATGAAAAGAAATGTTCTACTAACGATCAATTTTTTAATCAAACTTTAGTAATTTTACGCTAATTTATACAAAGTAGGTAGGTAGTACATATTTTCAGGTTATTGGAAGTTTAATCTTAGTTATATTTATGAGCTTTAGAATAACACAACTGATGTTCTATTAACTTCTTACTCTTTACCACTGTGATTTAATTGCCAACTAAATTGCCAATTTTAATTTTCTAAAATTAAAATTTATCATATAATTATTAAAATTCTCATCTGTTAGCGTAAATACGATCCCTAAGCTTTTTATGTGGTAGAAGACCATAATAAAACAATCTAAAATAAAGCAATGTATGCTAAACATTGATATAAACCCTTGATACTTGTTGAGAAAAGAAATATGAAACTACAAACCGTTTTACTTACCTCCATGCATGGTAGCGGACGAGATATCCTATTAAAGCACTAGCTAAAGCTCCGGGGAACTTCTACGGAAATTCACTTTGAGAATAGATATAAATATCATTATTATCGTCCCACATCTATATAAGAATGCAAACCGTGGACTTAATACTCGTTCTCAGTCATGAGGCTCGCATTAATGTCATACTCCAGCGATGCGGATGAAGTCGCCGTCCCTATAACGATATGTACATAGTAATGTCACAATATTAGGAACATAAACGCAACTGTTTCAATCTTACTTGAATATTACTATATTGATTGTCATAAAAAAACTTTCACCGGTTCGGAACAAAAGCCACTGACCTGAGAAGAACCGGCGTAAGAAACTTAGCGGGACTACGAGTAATCCTTTTTTATCAATATTTTCTAACAAATGTGTAATAAAAGACAATTACATTTTTACACTCTGTTTCTTTTAATTAAAAAAACCTGGAGCGAGCAGTTCATTCCAGCAGATCATTCCAGCAGTTCATTCCAGTAGTTCATTTCAGCAGTTCATTCCACCAGTGTGTGTTATCATTCAAGTAATCATTAATTTTATGTTAACCTTTAACACACAAACGTTTCTTAACACTTTTCTTGAATTTATTAAGGGAATAGTTTTGAACGTTTTCTGGGATTTTGTTGTTTTTTCCCATAAAAGATTTACTCATCTTCCTCAGTCTTGTTACAGGAAGAATTAATCTATGTTTGATTCTAGTATTTACATTATGTACATCATTATGAGTTGGAAATACATTTTTGTGTTTGTGGACATACATTAAGTTTTCAAATGTGTACTGAGAAGCAACAGTCAATATCTTAATCTCTTTAAACAAATTTCTTAATGATTCTTTGGGACCCGGGTTATAGATTGCTCGAATAGCTCTCTTTTGTAGAACAAAGACGGTATTTATATCAGTGCCGTTTCCCCAAAGCAGAATCCCATAAGACATTATACTGTGGAAATAACTAAAGTACACTAGACGAGCTGTATCTACATCTAGATGTCTAATTTTTTTATCGCGCAAACTGCTGCATTGAGTCAACTCGCTAATCTACTTACATGAGGGCCCCATTGCAGTTTTGCATCTATAGTCTATAATAACGAAATATTTCTAACTTTAGGCAATTATTGGTGCCTTCTTTTGCTTTACTGATTTATTACAACGATTAATACATATTAAAATAAGGTTTTATTTATTGTTTAACAAACATACGCTTTAATATCTTTGCAAAATAAATACAATCGATTTGTCTGTGTGTATCGAATGCTGAAATGGAAGTTTTTTTTATTAAATGTAAATAAATACAATACTAATAAATAAAGAATCGATTTACAAAATTTTTGTATGTCTTTGTCGGCTGAGTAATCCCCAAAACGGCGGAATCAATAAAACTGGCAGATTGCTGGCGGCAACTGATTTACTTAGGCTACTTTTATTATGGTACGTTGTAAAATATAAAATGCTTAAATTTGCGAGTATAACCGCTTGCAATTAAAATAAGAGTCCTCCTGACCGAATTTCGGTCACGGCGACCAATCTACTCAGAGATTAGTCAACTGTGCAGGACATATTATAGTGCACAAGTGTACCATCTTTCTTTTAAGGCAATCGGATGATTAGCCCGCATTGCCCTAATCCAACCAAGAAACAATAACACAAAGTCATTGTCCCCCCACGGGATTCAAACCCACGACCTCCGGTTTACAAAGCAAGGGCCCATACTACCAGGCTATGGAGGTGGATTCTAGATTCGTGCACTGTCTTACACAGCATTACTATGCATGTTCCATACGCAATAAGCAATAATTATAAATGTGAATGATATTATGCAAAATATGTGCATGCCTTTGTTTGTACATATCCATCTGTATACCATAACGTACAATAATAAAAGCGGGTTTGAGAATAACTTAATCAAAAACCGTATAAAAGCTTGATTAAAAACTGTACACAGTTTTCGACGAGATTATTTTGCTTTCGTATTTTCCGTAGTATGAATTAGCAATTTTACTTCAAAGGCCAGTGAATGCCTCTATAAGCTGGCGTTTAATGCATCTAGTATCCGAAGCGAGGGAATAAAATAGCTCTAAGAGCAGCCGGCTTCATCGATTTATCGCGATTGCATCTCCTAGTTTATTTTATATCCGATACAGGTTTAACCGTCCTCCGTTAGGCCACGGATTATAAGCGTAATCAATTCCTCAACTTAACTCAATAACTGCATTCTATAATATTAACTACCGCTAGTTTATAACAGGATCGCATCTGTATTACATTAAGAACGAATTGCTCAATTTAAACAAATGAGAAATTCAATAAAAAAATGTTTTTAACAAGCTTTAATAGGCGTATAGTGTTCTTCAATACTCAACTTCAACTCACATGAGCCTAAACTCGATGGGTTTACTATGTTTAATTAGAGAGTTCTTATGGTCACCTTCCAGCGCCAGCATCAGATCAGCTACATGTCACCATATTGCAGTTATCATTATATACGTACGCTATTTCAGCTCAATCGGAAACTGAGAAGTGGGTCAAATTTACCTTGCATAAATAATGGGACAGGTGAAAGTAAATCAGAGCTTGTAAAATATGACAAAGCAAAATATTATGACTTAATTTTAAGGTTAACTTCGACTGGTGCAATATTGCCGGTCATAATTTTCGCTTGTTTCAACAGTCTAATGGACGTTGTATCTACCAGTTCAGTAAGCAAAGCATTAACTATCAAATGTTGGCACCAATACAAACCCATTCATTATTCGCATCGCCAATATGCAGACTGATTTATAACAATCCTGCAACATTCTGTTTAGAGTGGAATGAATAAATAACGTTCATACAATGCTTTGCGTTTAGTTTAAAATATTAAACCTATGTTTTAGTCGTAAACTGAAGGCTAATATTGAAATACGTATGTACGAATATAAAATAATAATTCCTCGGTAGGCGCTCATCGTAAAACAGCGATGAATTGTGATGACGAATAATGAAACATTCTGTATTATTATCATTATCTAATAAATCGCAAACGACGTTAACGTTGAGGGTCTTGACAGATGGCGACTTGCAATATCGCGTTAAAGTCGGTGCCGCCTGCGTCTGACGACGGCCTTAATGGTAGCTACATTAAAACTATACTGTCGAGTTACGCTTTGCCTATAGAAACGAGCCCCCATTAGATATACTAAACTTGGCACGCATCTATGAGATTCGGAGCATCACAATCTGGGTCAGTTGCTTAGTAAGGCGGACTCAGCACCTAGAGACCAGGTTAACAATGGATGCTCCATGTCCAATTACTGCCAGCATGAATTACTCCGCGATGAATAAGCACGGTGAATTTACTTTGAACGTAAAAAACAATGCGACAATATACAATTCACTTATGTTAACGGTGAGAGAATGAAAGTAAAATGAATTAAACTAAATATATACCATACCGAACAACAACATTTTATTTCTATTGTGACTGTTACTATAAAGAAATAAAAAAAAATGCCATTCTAACCGTTTTACACAATGAAATATAAAAATCTCCGGCAACGTACCGTCTAAACCATTCGGAACATTCAATTTGTACCACGGTATACGCGCGGGATAAAATCACGTAGGTTTCAATGAAAAAATCGGTATTGGTTCGGTGGTTTTTATCCGTTAACAATGCTCTACGTTTTGTTGGAGCCGATTGGGCGGCAAACGCGTCGCATGTTGCCTTCAAGGCTGACTCGCAATGAGTGAAAGGCACACGCACTACTACAAACGTGACTCAACGACATCGAGTGACCCAAAACTAATCGTTCTTATTTGTATACGATCTTATTTATACATTTATTTAGACTCGTTCGTCAATTTGCTTTACTTATTTGTGTTAAGTAGAACGTACTACTATTCATGTCTACTGTTTACTGAACTAACTTAAGTATGCTTCTTCGTCTTTCGTGTCTGTTAATTTGATAGTATAACATTACCAATTTTTGTCTCATATACTTTCTTTTAAAGAGTTTTCCTCTTTCTCTTTATGGTATTTATGGTAAATGTTAAAATAAAGTATTCGTTATTATTATTAAGATATATATGTTTTACATGCAAATATTATTTATACTCAATCACAGAATAATATAAAAAATAACGAAAATTATAAATCTTTTATTAATTATGATATTTTCATCAAACTGTAATTTCCGTCACAGACTACACCACACAATTTGTCTTTAATTTCAAAAAGCGAACGCGTAGAAAGCGCTTTCTTGACAAAATAAAGAACTCCATCCGGTAGAAATCGCATTACGCTTGAAGCGCAATCTTCGGGTTGATGCACGCTCAAAGCTCTCAAATCGTTTGCGGGACGTAACTCAATATCCGGCACAGCATATCCGTGTAGCAAGGTCTACGTAAGGGCACTGGAGACAATTGCCGCCACAGATCTCGTAACCCGAGAATCGGATACATAGCAGTTATGAACCAGTCATCCGTAGTCAATATCATGGGAATCGAATATTCTCGTTTCGCGTCTTATTTATTGCGCCGCGTGCGAAATACGTTTTTGGTCTATTGGATCATGAAAAGGTTTTATGTCTCGATAATATTAAATGATCATATGATGATATCATATAATGAAAAAAGAAAACGTTTTCTTTTTGTTTATCCTGTAATTTAACACAATAAATGTTTGATAATAAGCGAATTTTAATAATTGAGATACTTTGCTGTTCGGTTACACATCTTTTTTAAAAAGCTGTCATATATCGCTTGATAAAATTTTATACGTAGCTATCAGAAATTAACCCAAAGCAATAAATATATTTCTTGGAAATAAATAACTTTACTATAAGTTTGCCGCTCCGTCGCTTCTAAAAACACCGTACACATAACTGTATTCAATACTGGCGAGTAACAAATAGACATGTAGTATTTCGCGATAGTAACAGAACAAGTGGGTCAAAGCATTGCATCGTGTTGCAGATCCATTGAAGCGTGAATCCACCGCGCTCCTCGCGATAAGTCGTCGAACTCACACGCTCCATTTATAATATTTAATTTTTAGCTTTTAAATCACAAACATGAGAGAATATTGCTTTTTCAATATTAATTTTATCGCTTCGTTCGACACTGTGGCTTCAAAGGGTAATGGGGTGATCATTATAAAGTCGGCATAAAATAAAGTATGCATGACTTTTGGGGATGCCGGATGGCCATGTCTACCCTTTTATTTCCC
>JAOCPS010704773.1:0-10563 GCA_025505425.1 Graphium colonna | reverse complement strand
TAAACGAACAAGCTATCAATAACATCCGATACGCAAATGATACGAAACCTATAGCACCTGGTCTAGAAGACCTACAATTATTACTAAATATAATCCAGTCGTCAAGCGCAATGTATGATCTTAAAATAAATATCAAAAAGACTAATTATATGGTTGTATCGAAGTTGCCACCACCATTGAGAGAGTACAAAGATATAAGTACTTAGGATGTTTTATTGACGATCAAACTGATCACCGATTGGAAGTTAGATGTAGAATATTGACGGACACGTGTTGCACGCTGCTTTATCTTCTCCATCATTTTGAATGGCGTCGAAGCTTGGACTTTAACAGAAGCCATGTGCAAAAACATATAAGCTTTTGAAATGTGGATTTAAAGAAGGATGTTAAAATATCTAGGAAATATAAAGTACGTAACGAAGTTGTGATACAAGGAATGGGAAAAGAATTGAAAATTTTAAAAAAAATTAAAAAAAAAGTTAAATTACATTGGCCACATTATGCGGGGCAAAAACTACGAATTATTACAATTAGTGTTACCAGGAAAAATACAGGTAAAAAGAAATCTAGGAAGAACGTACATCTTTGCTGAAAAATATGCGCCAATAGTATCAGAAGAGCACTCGTTTCCTATTAAGAGATTATTTTTTATGAATAAAATTTGTTAATCAAGTAATGCAATCAAGTTTAAAAGTTTAGAAATCTATATTAGTTCTCAAGTTAAGAAATCATATAGAGACAACGTCTTGTCATTTACAAAACTTTAATATACAATTGAATATATAATAGTCTTTACCTGAGTTCTATGTCAGTACGTAAGAAAATCCGGAGATATGGCTAAATGGAATCTGACATCGGAAGCATTATCGGACTTTAAAGTGAAACCTCAAAGTTGAAACGAAGCCAACTCATGCAGCTTTATAATCTGACCAACTTTCTTTTCCATTCAGCATTTTAATCTGTCTGTAACTGGTACTTTATAAGTAAAATTAGTTATGTAGCTTTTAGTATAAAATAACTCAGTCAAGGTTATTATTATATCGTATATATAATTACTATTTACAGACAAATTACATATACTAACTGACTCACACCTAAGTAAGCAGGTTTAGTAGGTAGTAGTATTATATACAGATAAAAAATTAGTAGTATTGTTTAATAGTAATATTTGGGCTTAACGTTACACTTAAGGTGCTTAAGGTTTAGACCCTATGTTCGTGCTTAACGTTAAGATATAACGTTATGCACGAACATAGGGTCTAAACCTTTTCCTGTGGGTGAAATCACGGGCCACGCTTTGTTAAGTATAATCGTCAGCCTATTGCCGTTCACTGCTCAACGAAGGCCTTTCCTATAGAACACCAACCATACCAGTCCTGGTCAGCTTGTATCCATCCGCTACCCCCCGCGTTTCTTACCGTCATCGGTCCGTCGTGTTGCAGGGTAAAGACTACGTTTCCCTAAACTCGGTTTCTACTCTAACATGTTCCGACTCCAACGCTCGTCTTTGTACGTCTGGTGAGATTACCGGCCCACATCCATTTCAGGTGCTAATTCTTCGCGCGATATTGGTTACTCTGGTTATCTGACAAACAATATAATTTTATGATCTATAAGCCAGAGAGATTCCGGTCATCGCACGTTCCATAGCCCACTGTGTAACTTTGAATTTGTAGACTTATGATAAGTATCTACGTTTTGGCTGCATAAGTTAATACAGTGGGGTAGTTCAAACCGCGTTGAAGCTAAGAGAAACCCATGGTCGACCGGCAAAAGGTAGACACACGCACAGGTTAAAAAGTCTGGTTTTGAAACTGACGAAGCTTCCTATTTTGCCCCACTCAAGTGTATTCTTCTGGTGGCTTCCTTTTTGAAGTTATGTAGACCTAGTCGTATTGTTTGGCCAAGATGATATACAACTTGCAATGTAGCTCAATGCAGGACGACTTCTCGTGGACTGTCCAACATGATCTTGATCTTATCAATGCTCATTATAAGGCCAAATCGTCTTGAAGAATTAGCTAGGCTGTTCAGCACTTCTTCCAAATCTTGCAGAGTTTCCACCATAAAGACGGTATCGTCAGCAAATCCCAAATCAGTAATATAATCTTTGATATTATTTTTTTTTTATTTTAAAAACTTCATGCACAATTCTATAACATAGGTGGACTTGATTCTTAAAGCATTCTCTCCCAGTCTACGCTAGGGTGGTACAGAAAACATAAAGGTAGGTGCACGGAAAAAAAATTTAAATTTTTTTTCCGTGCACCTACTTAATTCGACTAAAAATATTCGATACTACGTTAGGAAAATAAATGAACAACAAAAGAATCTCTAAATATACATATTGGCAATACATATACATAGATACACATACATACACATATACATACATACACATATAAATACATCCACATATACATACATAAATACACATACATACATACATACATGCATACAAATACATACATATATACACATGCATAACTACATACATATTCGACGATGAAAATCAATCTGCCGATAGGATTTTAAGTACGTGCTCACGAGCTTTTGTTTTAAATGCTAGGCGACTTTTAGCCAACCTGATTTCGAGAGGTAGCGCATTCCACAGGAGTATAGACAGTTTAAAGTTACTAACAAGTTCAAGTGGAAAAGGTTACATACAATAGGCTTTATGCTACGCGTAAAGCATTTAAAAAAAATACTTCTATATTTATCTTGTTAGAATTTTAAGATATTAATAGATAGATAGATATATTGCGACTGGACTATTTCCTCGCCCAAAGGTTAAGTATAACCATTCAACGAAGAAATGCAGCCAGCGTTCTTGGCACCATGCCGCGAGGAGTAGGGTTATTTGATTATTGTAGTTAGATGAGTTCTTTTGCTTTGTAAATATTTTTGTTCAAGTAAGGTTGTTCAACAATTTTCTATTTATACATTTCAACGCCGCGTTTACCTCTGAAACGTAATGAAACCCCTTCGACCACATCAAACACGCAGCCTCCAGTCGATCACGACTTAACGGACACGTACGGACAGACGAGTCGACTTTGATGGTGATTAATGAACGCCACATAAATCAGAACACGGACCGCCCGGTAGCCGACGCGAATTGGGTCAGAACAACGCTTCTCAGGTTGCAACCTCCACGCTCCACTCCTGATCACCATCGATATTTTTGACGTTGAGAAGGCACTCGATTT
This sequence comes from Graphium colonna, assembly GCA_025505425.1. Lineage (NCBI taxonomy): Eukaryota > Metazoa > Arthropoda > Insecta > Lepidoptera > Papilionidae > Graphium > Graphium colonna. The sequence goes on along the minus strand of JAOCPS010704773.1, from coordinate 7,354 downwards.
TCAAACGACCACAAAAAGGTCGGAATTTTTGATACGAGAAATTTTCATATTATATTTACGAGGGTGCAGTATAGACATAAGAATATGAGAGACGTATAGGACATAAGAACTGTATATTAGAATTTATAAACTCAAAATCTTTGACGTCAATATCAGTGTAACAATGTATAAAAATTAATTTCAATATTTCGGTATACGAGTTTGAACCGGATTTGCTTAAAGAATGTTGCCGAAACTATAGAACATATGTTGGTTTTATAAGATTAGATGTAATGAAAATCTGTAAATGAAATCAAAGAAATCTTAAATCTCAACACGTTAATTTCTATGTAAGTTAAAATAGGTTTTTTTTATGGAAAAGAAGACAAACAATCAAACGGTTCACACCCAACATCCGAAGGTTGCGAGTGCGTTGTCAACCTGGGAAATTAGATATAATAGGTTTATTGGATATGATGAGCTAGAAAAAGAAAAGGGTAGACATGGCCATCCGGCATCCCCAAAAGTCATGTATATTTTGTTTTATGCTGACTTTATAAAGAGTGGTGGAACCGCGGGCGAGCGCGACTGTAAAAGTGCAGCAAAGGCACAACAAATGTTATGTTATACCAACATGAATGCAATGTAATGTTTGGACCTACTATACAAACCTACTTTGTCTTGTTAATGGATAAATACAAAACAAATAGTTATCAATTTAAAGTCGTGTACAATATTTTCTTGTAATTTGACCGGAAATAGAAAAGAAAGTGATAAAATTTGAATCGAAGGTTTTTTATGCAAAAAAATCTGGACATGAACAATTGCATCATCAATATACTTCTTCTCCTTTTTTGGTGCCATCTCCTATCGAAGGTTGAAGACCATCATGGCAACTTGAATCTTTGACACTGCAGCTCTAAATAGGGGAACGTGTGCTCCTATTATATCGCTGACGCATATTTTCAAGCCAAGAGGTACGTCTTCTTCCTGGATTTCTTTATCCCTGTATCATTAATTTACTATAAAACTTAATAATTCCATTCATATATCATTTACGCCATTATGCCCATAAAACCGATCCAAACCCAGATAGAATGGACCAACCTAATCCGTTGTTTATTGCGACAAACGATCTGCAGACGTCGCGACGCGACGTCCATTCATAAACGAATCCCGGCTACTAATCCCGGACCATCGAATCCCGGTCCCTCCAATCCCGTTCGAGTAACCAGTAGCCCGCTAATCCCGGCTTAACCTTAATCGTTAAACTAGTTTAAGTAGGCGCGATCGTTCGTCTTGTTGAAAATAACTGTGTTTTTTTTTTATTTATATCGGTTGGTAGTAGCGTTTAACAGCTGAGCTATATGCATACATAACATTAATTATGAACTTAATCATATTTAACACGATCATCATAAAAACAAGCGTATCGTTCACTTTTTCCCGATTTTATACAACTAAACGCCTATGGAAGCTCACATTTGAAGGGTGGTAATGTTTACAAGTTTTTAAGTAAAAGGTCATTTAATTTGGAAGTAAAGAGAATCGGAGAAAATGGTAATGTATTAGGTTAAAAAAGAACATGACAGCTTTATTTTGAAAAAAGCCAAAATGTTAGCAAATGATTAATAATTTAGAAGAACCGACACAAAAAGGTATTATGAAACATCACCCTAAAATTAAGGAAAATTATTTTGGTAGGTGATAGAGCATTACATCTTTTTACAGCTTTTGCTGCACGTCTACGCCTGCGCTCGTAGTCCCATCGCCCCTTATAAAGTCGGCATAAAATAAAGTATGAATGACTTTTGGATCTGCCGCATAGTCATGTCCGCCCTTTTGTTTTCCCACTCTTGTCCCGTCCAAATGCTTAATCCCGACCTCATCCTATTCACTAAACCTATTCTACCCAATTTCCCAGACTGACAACAGACTCGCGTATCCGTATGTTACATGTGTCTATGGCCAACAGGATCGCTTGCCATAAGGTGAACCGCCTGCTCGTTTGTCTTCCTTTCCATAAAAAAAATAAAAATATAGTTGTGATACAAATAAGGTAAGCAAAAATGAACAAACATGAACAACTTAAAATTACATGTACAATATTGAAAATCAACAGCGTACCATCTTATAGGATTGAATCAAATAGCAGTCATTAGTTGCACCGTACGTTTTCGATGTCGACGACACCTAGGCCACGCAGACTGTGGTTAGATCCCATTATGTCTGCGTGGCAGACATAAATCAAAACGCCAGGCGTTTAGTGCCGGCCCCAGACTAGCACGCAACTCCAATACAAACTAATGCCTGTTCAGACGGTAACGAACCTGGTAGAAGTCATCTATATATATATAAATAAAATTGCATTGTGTATTTGTAATGTCATAATTATTCTTACAGAAAACAGTGAAACTGATTTAAAACGCCTAAGAAGGAAAAATTTATTAAAAAAATGTATTGTTTTGATTTTAAAAAGAAACTGCTGGACGGATTTTCATAAAAATGACACGGGACTTTCTCGAAACTAAAACAAAATATTTTGATAATCGGTCCATCACTTTACAGTGAAATCAGCAAACATATGTACAAAAAAAAAACATTTTTTTTATGGACCCTTTCGCCCATAGACACACGCAACATCCGGAGAGTCGCGAGTGCGTTGTCAACCTGGGAAATTGGATAGAATAGGTTTACTGGATAGGATTGGACCAGGACTAAGGATTTGGAGGGGACAGGAGTGGGAAAAGGAAAGGGTAGCCATCCGGCATCCCTAAAAGTCATGCATACTTTATTTTATGCCAACCTTATAAAGGGCGGTGATACTACCCCGGGCGAGCGCGGCCGTAAAATTGCAGCAAAAGCTGTGAAAAGATGTCATGCTCTACCACCTTAAGAAAGACATTCAGTTGGATTGAGAACGTCCTCTTTTCTTATATTCTTTTAAAATAACAGACTTTAACTAAATGTCTCGAAAAGTACGATAATACAAAAACTAAATAAAATTGACTGTTTGTCTACTTACGATCGTCTAATCTCCAAATCGGAGAGACCGATTTTGGAGATGGGGCTTGGACTTATTTTAATGGGACTGGATAGCTAGTTATGTGAGGAAAAGGCTACTTTTTATTGAAAAGGGTTTACGGTTCCGGGAAAAAAAAAACTTAAAATGTAAAAGTAATAATCAAGCGAGTGAACCAGCAGGTACCAGCAAGTACAACTTTGTGCCTGTGCAAACGGAAACGAACTTGGTAGACGTCATTTATATTATAAACTTGTTTGAACATTGTTGGTGGAACTCTGAGTGGCATAGTTAATTTGATTAGGGCCAACGAGCCGGGATTCCGTCGCGTATTGGCCGCGCTTTCCCGCTCTGGACGTGCGGTTCCGAGATTGGTCTTCATTAGCGTTTTATTGAGCAAGCCTTGAATTCATTTGTTTCTAGAATCGAAGTTAATGTCATAAGAAAGGCAACTAATCATTATTTTTAAACGTTAAAATTGTTCTCGTAATACAATGTTGATGTTATAGTTTTGTAGGATTAGAATTTTTAAATAAATTATTTTAGCTGAATAATTCAAATCTACATTTCTTTTTAGAAAGAAAAACAAACAAGGGGAAGGCCCACGTGATGTTAAGCGTACCATTTTAAATAGCAAATAATATTAAGGCCAGCGTTTATAAAATAAAACATATGTACGTGTTTCAGCGTAATTGAACTAGGGTTTACGCGAACCCGGCAAAGTTAACTTCGTTCTTATTGCAGTTGTAGGTCCAGACTTCCAGACCATTCCTAGTCTTGTTTCACATTGTGTTTAACCAATAAGCTTTACACAAGATGTTTTAAAGGTAAATTAACCTGGATTTAACAAAAGTCTGTGTAAAGTAGAAAGTTATGCTCATTTATTTCGACTATTTTAAATGTTTGAAATATTTATGCGCCCCTTGTTTTAGTAAATATGACAACAACTTTTGCCAGTCAAATTAGACCTAAAAATTGAACAGGTGGGGTCTATTTTTATTTGGAAAAATTAACAACCAATTTAAGTATAGTTTAGTATAGCAATATCTCTTGAGTATTTTAGATTTCAAAAGAGATTGTGGACAAAAGATTTTGGTCAGCAACGAGAGTGAATATTAATATCAAATCCGAAATCCCTATCACAGTTTACGTTTAAGACATAAATCTAAGCAGAACAAGGATTTTTTGTATAAAATCAGATCAAATTTTCTTTTCGAGGAAAATCGTACACGTTTCATCGGTCATACCGTCCAAATAACACGTCGACGTGTTTCTCATCTCTAAATTGTTAGTCCGACGAGCTAACCGAGTTAGCTCAACACTTACTTTTTACTCGTATTATAAAGGCAAAGGTAAATTACTGCCTCAGGGAGCCCTTTTATGGCTATTTAATTACGTAACTCCTCTACGCTTATTTAAAATAGTACGTAGAATTTCCTTGGATCATTAAAATCAAAATATCTTTATTCACATAGACGCTTACGCGTTCTTATGAAACGTAAAAATTTTACAAATATCAATTGTTCGTGAAGAAGCTACCGCCAGCTCGGGAGGCAGATTCTGCTGAGAAGAGTGGGCGAGGAACTCAGCAGTTGCTCTTTTAAAATAATGTAGGGTTACAATTATCTGACCTACGGAAGTATCAACAGTATTAACCCCACGCGTTTAAGTCGGCAAAGTATTCTGCGACGGTATAATTGGCTTCACGCAGAAGTGTATTTTTAATTTTGCACTTAAATTCGTCTAATGGTAAGTTTAGTACAGATGGCGGGATTTTATTATACATGCGTATACCGTGACCCATAAATTATTTATTCATCTTTTGTAAACAAAAACTAGGGATAGAAAGATTGTCCTTATTTCTAGTATTAAATTTATATCTATCACTATCAACTTAAGCTATATGGTTTACTTCTATATATAGTATACAAAGCGTGTATAACATTTGATATATAAGGTTAATAGTAGACACTCAGTTTCCTATCTAAAGTTTTCGTCCTTTATCGTTAAAAAAAATAATTTTAATTATGACGATATAACTTTAATAAATATGCAAATTCTCTGACTATTGAATAAAAATGTCCTTAGTGAAAAGGATACTGTTTTAGATGGTCTCAAATACAAAAAAATCCATTAGTGCAGTGACATCTCAGAGGTATTACAATTGAAAACAAACAGACTGAAACAATTGTATACACAATACATCCCTTAATATACTAAATATAAAAAATCGGTGATGCTATAATGTGATGTTTTTTCCACTGTTATAACGAAAAAACTTACTATAAAATCATAGACCTATTATTACCAACTTCGTGGGCCATATTTTTTTTATGTAAAGGCAGACAAACGAGCAGACGGTTCACCTGATGGTAAGTGATTCCTTCCGCCCATAGACACACGCAACATTCGGAGAGTTGCAAGTGCGCTGTCAACCTGGGGTATTGGATACAATGGGTTTCTTGGATAGGGTGGGTCGAGATTAAGGATTTGAAGGAGATTGGAGTGGAAAAAGAAAAAGGTAGACATGGCCATCCGGCATCCCGAAAAGTTATGCATACTTTATTTTATGCCGACTTTATAAAGTGGTACTTCTTCGGACGAGCGTGGCTGTAAAAGTGCAGCAAAAGCTCTGAAAGGATGTTATGCTCTACCACCTTTACAACTTTTATAAATCGAATACGTAGTTAAATCTTAAATCAAAATAATGGATAAGATATGTCTCGAAAGTAAATTTTTAAGGCAATGAAAGTCTTTTTTGTTGTTTTCTGTAAAAACAATTATTATTCTGAAAACCTTGGCGATCATACCTTTTACCGTTAGAGCCATGTTTAAAAGATTCATTGCTCAATCAATTGAACATGCATTGTTGCGATTTCGTATTACATATGTATTTATTTAAAGTAAACGTAGAGGAATAATTATTTTGCATAAACGGGCACGGTTCAGTTTTAACTAAACGATATATAGATGTTAACCAGACTGAATCTGAGTATGCAACCTATTAAATAATACAGCGAAATTTCAGCTTTTGTATTTAATATCTTGGAAATGCCGTTCTCTATTACGAGTATAGTCTTAAGTATGAAGTATTGGGTATGTGCAAGACCATGGAGCACTGACATTGAAATAAAAAAAATATGTACAATTCACACTTGATAGAAATTAAACCATCAAAAACTCTACAAACGTATAATGCATACGTGCATATAAAACACCACGGCTGTTGTGATGCCTTTTCTTGAGCTTTTTACTACGCATGCGCGAACATAATAATAATAATTTCTATCTCATTGCCTCCTATGTTAAGTATTATGAAATTATGTGTCTATCTCTTTTTACTGTCGGACTTTCGTTTCATCGACTATCAAATCAGAACGATGCTATAAAAGTTTTCATTTTAAACGGTTTTGAACAAATTCTTGAGAACAGTGATAATCTCATTCCTAAATATTGGAAGGTTATTTGAATCAGAAATCACTTTTAACCGGCTTCAGAAAAGGTGGATATTGTCAGTCGTCGGATCAATATTAATTAAATGGGTGGTGAATTTGATTAGCTTGTCACTTAGCCGGTTCGAATGACGGTGTGTGCTGTGGGTTCCTTATCCAAGTATTAATTTTTCAAAATTTTTTTTCGACCTCTATATACTTTTACATAAGTTTTCACTAGTAACAGAGAAATGTGCGAATCCCCAATCGGTTGTGCATCTTCGATTTCCTAACAGGAGCTACAATTAAGGAGTGGTCTACTATAGAAATCTTGGCATAGCATCCATAATTTACACCTCTAAAATAAATGAGGATTGTGATTTATATACTAGTAAATCTCAATGTGCTTATTTACAGCTTACAATTTTTAGCTTTCCTTCAAGAGTAGTGGACATAGGCTTTGATGATGGTGGAATATTTACATTAATCAACTAATTATGATGTTAACTTAGAAATTGTGTTACGGTAGTATTTGTCAATAATAAAATAGATAGATAGGTTATAAATAATAAAGTAGTTTCTGACATACAGAAAATCAGGTGACGCCAATTCAAATTATGCGGAGTTAGATTGAATCGCTTGTGTAGTCTAGGCCTAACAGTGTCTGGAATGCGACTGGTAAATCGTGACTGGCTGGCGGAAGGCCTACCACGTGCAGCTCGCATAGCTTACCACGGAGCCGACTAAAGTTTAAGCTATTTTAGACATTATATTTAAGTAAATAAAGAGTATGAGATTAGGTGAGGAAATATTATTGTGTAAAGATTTTAAGTGTAAAATTATGTTATATTGATTTAATTCAAATCTTTTTAAAAATTTATATTTTTGGGGTATTTCTTAAATCTTTTAAGTCTAGAATACA
>JAOCPS010704662.1:0-10566 GCA_025505425.1 Graphium colonna | reverse complement strand
CTATGACAGATTGCGCAAACGTCATGTAGGTAAAGCGAAATTCATACTTTTATACTTTAAATTAAATTCCACGCTTAAAATCAAATCCGTAAACCATAAAGTCTTAAAAAATTATGAAAATAATTATTATATAATTTTGATCTTGATGCAAGAGAATTCTTGGTACTATGTTTGGGCATCCATAGTTTTCTTAGTTTCACGAACTTTTACTTCTAAAGCGTTTAAAGTTATTCTTGTTGTTTTCTTTGAAAATAATTATAATAAATATAAATGAAAGTTTGAGATAGCTGCATCTGATTCTAAAAGGCTGATTAAGCCTTTTTTTTGTAAATATTGTATTTTTGTTGTCTACGTGTATTTCGTGGAATAAATAAAAGTGGACCTATATACTTTAATATAGGTTCCGTAGAAACTAAAAACCTGATATTACAAAAATATTCTAAAGAATGTACATACATGCATACTTATAGCAAGCAAAGAGAAATGAATAGACCTTTATTCTTATAATGCAATTGACTCGAAAAATAATTTGACAGATGCCGCCATCTTGGATTAAATACGTCCTTCAAAATCCTGATTGAAGACCGTGTTGTTCCATCTGCTATGAGATCACTTCTATATCTAAATAGGTCACATGTGCCAGTTAGTATCTTTTTAAATTGTATCTCCAGCTATGTAGGGCAGTGTCAAAGTTGAATGTTGCGTTAGAAATGGCAATGTATTTATAAAGTCTGCGTAAAATACAGTACACACGACTTTAGGGGATGCTGGATGGCCCTTTTCCCATTCCTTTCTTATCCAAATCGTATTTCCCGTCTCATCCTATCCAATAAACCTGTTTTAAAAAATATTTTATTTTAGGATCGGTTCATAAATGACGGAGATATGCGCGAACATACATAAACAAATAGAAACGTCCAAATCCGAGCCCTCTTTTTTTGAAGTCGGTTAAAAATACTTCACAGAAACGACGTATCCGACCGAGACGCCCATTCTATCCAATAAAGCTATTCTATCCAATTTCCTAGATCGACAACGCACTCCCGACTCTTTTGATGTTGTGTGTGCCTTTGGGCGACTGGATCGCTTACCATCACACGTAACGTCTGCTCGTTTGTCTTTCTTTCTATAACAAAAAACATCTGCTAATATTTTTATTAAGAAAACTACATCGGAGCATAGTTAGTATCTGTAACAATATTATATCTTGAGACGTATCCTTGTCCCCAAAACTTTATTTGGGGCGACATTATAGGTCACCATATCGGTTGGGACAAGCATTAGACTCATTAGAAATAATAGGGTGACCATACGCTTAGATAGAAATGGGACTGTACCAAAAAAATAATTTTCAAAACGAAGGATTCTTTTTAGCTTTATGTGTTTTTAATATTTGTTGTTATAGTGGTAAAATTAATCTAAAAAAATACAGCCAGATGACATATAGACAGACGGGCGGACAACGGAGGTTAAGTTATAGCCGTGGGCGTATACAGAGGGCCAGATGGGCCGTACCACCCCAGGATCTTGGGTTATTGATTGAAAATTCTAGGCTGAATGCCTAAGAAACTGGATTGAAGGGGAACCCCCTCCCCTACCTCCCTAGAAAATAATCCTTGATACACCCCTGGTAATAGGGTTGTTGGTCCTTCGGGTACGGAACTCTACTAAAATTATATTATTGCTAAATAAATCAAATCTACTGATCAAAACTGTGTGCGATTCCCTTTGTAAGTTCCGTATTCATTTGTTATAATTTAATGTACACAATACATTGTCTTACGTAATTAAAGAGGATAGATAACAATATAAGAGCTTATTTAAAATAGTAAATACGAAAAATAATTTTTTGTTATGGAAAGGAAGACAAACGAGCATACGGTTCACCTGATGGTAAGCGCTCCCGTCGACATAGACAAACGCACATCCGGAGAGTTGCGAGGGCGTTGTCAACCTGGGAGATCGAATAAAATAGGTTTATTGGTTAGGATGAGATTTTATGCTGACTTTACAAAGGGTGGTGGTACTTCTCCAGGCGAGCACGGGCGTAGAAGTGCAGAAAAAGTTGTGAAAAGTCGTTATGTTCCACCACCACCACTCCATAAATATTATACTATTTAGTCATATGCAACAAGTTATCTTACTCTCCTTAAAGTTATTTAACTATTTATTTTTATTCAGCGATGTCCAAAGCTTCAAATTTAGTATAGTTATTGTTTTTTGTAAGACTATCCCTTATTTTAATTTAAAATGGTCACCTCAGTGTTGCCACACAGCTTTTAATGGAACCATTTAAACGTTTCATTTCTAATTGCGTACTGGCCGGTTGGAACCATAATGTATGATTGTAAGAGGTTTTAGTTTTTTTTATTTGTCTTAGAAAACTCTCCATTAAATTTAGATTCTAATTTAACCAACCTTTGGATTTGATACAATAATTGTAGTTTTTATTATATACAAGATTTTTAAAATTATAGACGCCTGCTAATTTATGCACGCATTTTTTTATTTATGTAAATAATGAAGCTATATACATTTTTAAATGATTTCAAAAAGGACAACGCTTTCAATTCGAATGTATGAATTTTTTGTATGTGTGTGCGGAGCGGATATCTCGGTATTTTATTTATTTATTTAAATTTACCAACGATTGTTACATTTGTTCATAACATGAAAATACAAGGGTGTAGATAGTATACCCTTAATGCACAATCGATTACAGGTAAACATAGCATGCATAAATTTTACGGCTAAGCACATAGACAAAAAATATTAACAAGCACAGACAAAAACAGCGATGCAAACACGTGAAACAAATAATGTGTTTTCTATAATAATTATAATTTACCAAGTTCTGGATCTAATAAAATAAATTCATCAACTTTATTATGTATTTTGTAAAATAATAGACGCCTACAAATTAATTTACATTAAATTGTTCCATTATGTGTATAATAAATATAAATTGATATTTGTTTGTGTTTAAAGACATTGCTTATCGTATTTTATATAAGGTGATTTATATAAAATTATTTTGTTAAGATTGCCAGTTAATTCATATTCGACACTGACATAAATTCCTCAAACATTATATAATACCGCGTAATTCCAACATGTCCGCCAAAGATGGCCGCCGTGTAACGCGATCGCCGGACACCGAGCTCTACGGCTTCGCGTCCGGTCATCCGCTACCCTGCTGACGGCCGGCCGGCGCGAAAAAATAAACAAAATACAACAACGAAAAAAGACAAAACGTACGAACAACACTAGTATATGCGGCCAGTGTGTATAAACACAATGTACACCATTTTGTTTCTAAGATTTACGGGAATATTAGACATTTTTAAATTAAACAACTACGGATTTTGTTGCATATTATATTTTATAAGTCTGCTTACATCAGATTTGATAGGCCAAAAACCTTTGCAAATGAACACCGCTTCCTGCCAAGGTGATTTAAATTTCAATTGAGATTGGGTGTTACCATCTGCTTGGGATCCCAGTATAAATAAAATCAATTCAAGAAATGAGCACAACACTACGACAAACGTACTGTAAGTATTTTATGTGTAGATCGGACTTAAATTAACATTCGAGCTGACATCAAACATCTCAGTCCTACCCCATGACCATGAACGCTGTAAAGGGTTCAAAACGTCAGGTGATGAAATTTAAAATTAAACCGCGATAAAATCCGTAAAGTCGTCTAATTTAAAAGTGGACAAATATGTAACAAAATATAAACTATTGGATTGACTTTTTAATATATGACTCAGTTTATCGTGTATACGAATAATTTTTATTTTCGAAATTGGTGAATTCCAGATGTTTTATATGTTTAAAAAAACTGTAGCTTTAATATTTTACTATATTAAATATTTTCCACATAATAATTTTAATTTAATCAATAACATGGCAAGACAAGAAATAAATATTGTCGAGACGTTTTTTTTTTAATTCTGTTATCGTGAGAAAAGGCGCGAACGTCAAACTGTCATCTGATCGTTTAATAATCTGGTTTTATTTGGATTTCATTGATTAAGTGTTGATGTCGTAATCTTTTATTTTTGGCAAATTGACAAAGAAAATTTTGAATTTTAGTATTTATTATTGGAATTTGAATGACCGGATGTATATTCGATTCGCGTCTTGTATAAATTAATGAGCAGAAACATAAATAGATGAAAATGATCATTTGGAAATGTGTATATATTTTAATCGACTTCAAACGAGTAGTGTTTTTTTTTTATTTTAATTTTTGTATGTGTGTTAGCGGAGTTCTCCGCAAGTTATGAACCGATTTACACTGTTCTTTTTTTTTATTTCAAATGACGGTCCTACATATTTTTACATAAAAATCGGTCTTACGGTTTTTTTAATCAAAATCCAGTGTAAACTCTATATAATATTAAAGGGACTGTACATTTTATGGCGTTATAGAGTTGTTAAATGGAAAGAGTGTATCATTGTATGGAAGGCAAGCTGAACCAATCAAAGCCATGTGATGTGGACGCTCTAGGAGGTTTGTCGTTAAATCGAGTGACGTTACATGGAGTTTACACTGTAACTGAAGAATTTGTTTCACGAACTTTCGATTGTAAGTAGTTTGAAGTCGGTCTCTTTTTCTGTATTAAATAATTATAAATTAAAAAAAACCGAACAACATAGACGTAAAACATAGACTAAAAAACCGGGATTCGTCAGTCCCGTTTTTTTTTTTAAAAAAAACCCTCTCCAGCCGCGTCGGGACACGTGCACCTGAGTTTTTAACTTTTTTTTAACTCTCAAGGACACAGAATTAGACAGCGCGCGTTCGGAAATGCTAATGGGGATCGTTCAACTTTTAACTGATTTTTGAACGAACACGGGTCGCCATTTTGATTTCGTCACGTCACTTGAACACTATGTATACTAGATGATCCCGGCAAACGTTCTACTAAAGAAAACAAAATCCAATAATTTATTTTATACAAAAATTGTAAAATCACCATTGAAAAATAAGGGGGTGATAAATATTTTACGACCTGTTTTCATACCCACGAAGTATACAAAAAAAATCAGTTCATCCATTCCGGATATTGAAGGAGAGCACTCTGTGTAGTTTTTGACCAAAAGTTCCAATAAATAGTGTTTATACTCGGCGTGGCCTGATCAGCTGTGCGACCTGCCGAGTCCGCCCGATCTTGCCTTACGTCTCCGGCCGCGCCGTGTCCGCGAGGTTGAACATACATTGCGTCATTATTTATTTAACTGCATTATAATTACTCAACGGTAAAGGACAATGCCCAAAAGTGGTACCGAAAATGCTCATGCATCAAGATCAAAATTAATTTTTAAGACTTTTAGCTTAATGGATTTGATTTTAAGCATGAAATTTAATTTAAAGTATAAAGTATGAATTTTGCTTTACCCACATGACGTATGCGCAATCCGTTAATGCAAAAGATTTTCTATGAATCAACTTTTCGAATTTATCAAATATCTCCGAAACCTGTCGTTTTTTTACGAAAATAACTTCTGTAGTAGTCAATATAATAAGTCTAGCCTTCAAAAAACAAGTTTGAACTTTGGACATTGTCCTTTATATTTGTTTTTAATAATATTTTTCTTCTCCACATACGATCCCCACATATAATATCAAATGTTGGAAATGACTCATCACCAGTCAACCAATATATAAAGATAAGGAAGTCTGCAGCCAGGTTTTATTCTAAACGCGTTATTTAAATGAGTTCGGATGTGTCGTAGTTTTTTTCTGCCGCGTACCGGAGGATTGTCCGGGCAAAGATCTTTGTTATACAGCTTAACATTATCTTCGAGGTATTCTGGGACAGCCTGTATATTTATTAGTTCTTATTATTTAAAATTGGAAATAAAACATTTGAATTAAAAAAGTGGTGTCTGGGGACACCGGATAGGAACGAGGTTCCTTGTTATTAAAATGTTAATTTCAAGTTCTGTTCGAGGTATAAAGAAAATTATCTAAACACCTGTATTTTGTTAACAATGATTTAAAATAAAATATTGTTTAAAAAACTAAAAAAACACGATCTAATGAGAAATCGAACTAAAAAGTAAAAAAATATAAGTCCTGGCGGTCCTAGTCAGGATAATGGGATATGCTTATCAAATTATTGTAATGTCATCGGCCCCTGAAAAGTCTGCAGAGTTTGAATAAAATCTGCCCCCGGGAAGTGGGTCGAAATAGTGTTCAAAGGAGTCGGTTACAAACAAGCAAACAAACATACAAGCGAAGAAAAAACACTACACACTGTATAGCCTTAATACATAGACTAGAGATACGATAAATCTTACGTTACCGACGTTTTTTTCCCGCTAGGGTGCCCCTCCGCAACGCCCCATAAGGAACTTCGATCCAATAACAAAAGCTGAGCGTCACACAGATTTTATTGAATTATAGATATGATTCTTTGGTGTTATTTTATACTTTAAAGTAAATTTTCTGTTTTTAATTATAATCAATAAGCGTAATGTAATAAAAATTATGAAAATAATTACTATATAATTTTGATCTTGATTCAAGAGACTTTTTGGTACCACTTTTGGGCATTGTTCTTTCAAATCAATTATACGTCGGGTAGTTGATGAAAATTGCTTTGAAAGATTACATATTACATGTACGTACATACAGATGAAGCTTTTTTTTAACGGAAATGAAGACAATTGAGCAGACGGTTCACCTGATGGTAAGTGATCCCGTCGCCCATAGACATCAACATTCGAAGAGTTGCGAATGCGTTGTCAACCAGGGAAATTGGATAGAATAGATTTATTGGATAGGATGGGCTCGGAATTAAGGCTTTGGAGTTGGAAGTAGTGGGAAAAGAAAAGGGTAGACATGACCATCCGTCATCCCCAAATGTCATGCATACTTTATTTTATGCCGACTTTATAAAGGGTGATGGTACTTCTGTGGGCGAGCGCAGCCGTAGAAGCAGAAATAGCTGTAAAAGGATGTTATGCTCTACCACCTTTTTATTCTATCGTTTCAAGAAATAAAATGCACCACATGATCTTTAAGGGTTTTTGACTTTTGTGTGTCTGTCTGTCTTTATGTATCTAGCAACATACATCTAAAAAAGCTTTCTTTATTTAAACTACCGATATAAAATCCGGGACAAATATACACGCCCTCCGCTGAGCCCTCCCGCGTGGCGACATGTGTCTTGTGCAGCCACACGTGTAATGCCGACATGTTGCTTTTCGGCGCATTGGCGCGAAAGCGTTTAGGCACCATCTTGTTAATGCCACTGTTTTTTTTTAATTTTGGGCTACGGTATCGAGAAGTTAGAGCCAAGCCTTATATTCGGCCAGTACTTTTGATTTTAATGCAAATTTTTTTAGAATATATTGAAGCTGAAAATAGGTAATATAAACTTATATTGATAATTGTATAACAAGTTTATTTTAGAGATATTTAACAGAAAATTACAAAAAGCGACTTCAAACGCCTTAAAAGTGTACCTTCTATACATGTTCTCTCCGTTATTTTGATTTTTATAACAAACTGCTAAATCGATTATTACAAAAAAATGTAGGATCATTGTGTTTCAAAGTATCAAATAATAAAATATTTAGTTTTTGTATTTTAATAATGATAATTTTAATATGTTTTTTTTTAAATTTATGGTACGAATTTCGAAGAATGCTTTATTACAAAAAAAAGTAAATCGGTTCATGAATGACCGAGATAAACGCGAACATACATTAAAAAAAATTGAAACATTCTAATTGAGAACTTCCCTCCTTTTTGGAATCGGTTAAATATGTATCATAAACTATACACATTAGTAGAAGAATGATAGTCAATGATTTTTTTTAATGTAATTTAGTTTTTAGCAATAAATATATTTAATTTTTTCTTTAAAACCAAGCCAAAAATTTTGTTTTTTTTTTCTTCCATTGTCTATAAGGTTTCATTATTACGTAGACGTTACCCACTCAATGGGGGAGTTGATCACAGGAAGGGCTGGCAGGATTCAGGCTCCGTTGGTCAGTGTCAAGTTGCGAGGTCAAGTGAAGGATGTAAATATTAAATGACGCAATCCCAAGCGAAATACCACTATCAAGACGTGAAGCGAAAAATTTCAAAGTCGTTTTACGAAAACGATGACGCAGGTGGTCCACCTGGAACAATTATTTGTCATACTTAATGTTTGAGTGTTTTATAGCCCTTGTAGCACAAACCATAGGGATTATTTATTTTAAACTTTTTGCACATAATATTGTACAATAGTCTTCAGTCAACATGACCGCCAATTTAGGCCACGACGGCCAGTCTACTCAGAGATCAGCCAACTGCGCAAGAGATGTTATAGTGCACAAGTGTACGCGTAGACAGGTGCATTCTATGTTCCTGAACTGTCAAAGCCCGACGGGACGGATATCCGACACTACCGGAGAGAGATCAGGCGCAGGACCGACATTTTGTCGGCGCATGGATCATCTTTCTTTTCAGGCAATCTGGTGATCAGTCCGCATTGCCCTTATCCAACCAACAACACAAAATTATTGGTCCCCCGCGGGATTCGAACCCCGGTTTACAACGCAAGGGCCCATACCAATAAGCTACGGAGGGGGTCGAAAGTTAACAATCAAAGAAAACAAATCATATATTATTGTTTACAACGTTATACTTAAAGGTTTTTGAACTGGAGCTATTTCGCTACTATCGTAAACAAGTTGTCTATCGTCTGATAGTAATGTGACGTCACTATGTTATTGTACTAACTACAGCATGTACAAAATATTGTGAGTATTATTTATTATCTACAAAATAATTGGGAAATATTTTTTTATTTTCATAAAAAAATATGAAAATGATATGGTGTTCCCCTCTTTACTGAGAAATCCACAACGGATTTAAGAACCTACTCCTTTTTCAAAGTCGGTTGAAAAATATGAGTTTAGCTTTAGCTAGCCTTGAAAATAATATATCTGACGATTGTGTATTTTACCCGATTAGAGTAAAATCAAATAGTTATAAATTACCATCGATTTTTTCTCATGTTTTGAAGTAGTGCATTTATGACTGTGTTCTACTTTACTCTTCAATAAAAAGTTGTTATTTTGTTTATAAAAAGAGTGGCAGGGACAAAAGAAAATCGAGCAATCAATTCATCGGTGTTCGAATAAGATGATCTTGTAAACGTTTCATTTTCTAATTATTATCCATTATAAATTACGAATATCCAAAAAATCGTGTGTGGCATATCCTTGATTAAATCATCTGTGGCAAATAAACAATAACGTCCGCCGATTCCGAACGACTGGCCATAGAGGCTCCCGCGCTTTTTTTACTTTTAAATCTCGCCCATATGGCGCCGAAACCGTTAGGAAAACGGTTTTGTTTACACGAAGACTTAAACTTAGAAGATGTGTTAAATAGTGGTTAATAAAAGCATTTTTTGGAATTTTTAAAACTTTTCTCTGCTTAGCCTGCAAATCAGTGTGTATTAAGAAACTAAAATGAAGTAATTATATTATAAGGTATCACAAATAAAATTCCAAAAATATTAAAAAAAAAGATTAACGTAGTTTTTAGATAATTAGAAATAGAAATAGATAGAGCGTAACATGTGAAGAGATCATATCTTTTTTGCAGCTCTTGCACGGCCGCTCTCGCCCGGGGAAGTACCACAGCTCTTAATAAAGTCGCCATAAAGAATAAATGAATTTTCCTACTCCTTTCCCCTCCAAATCTTTAATCCCGATCCTATCCTATCCAATTAACCTGTTCTATCCAATTTCCCGGCGTGACAACACACTCGTGACTCGCAGGATGTTGCGTGTGTCTTTGTGCGACGGCATCACTTACCATCAGGTGAACCGCATGCTCGTCTGTCTTCCTTTGTATAAAAAAAGCAAAGTTTTTTTAAACAGAACAACTCTTACTCAGTAACTACGATTAAGCGCCTTGAGAAGTTATCGGTATAATTTACTGTAAAGAAGTATGTTTTTATACATATTTTTAATTATGCCAAACGTGTTCTGTAATAACAACTACAGAAAAACTAACCATAGATAATCTGACAGATCATTTCCCGCGCAAACGCGATGACAGTTGGCGCGTCTCATTGAAAGCGGGAAAGTGAATCAAATTCGTCCATTGATGCGCACGTGCCTTCCGGAACTGATGTTTTTTTTAAATAACAAAACGGTAGTGCAGTGAAAGTTGAAACGGTGTACTCAAACAATGCAGTTATTTCTTATTCACGTTCTCAAAGCTAATTTTAGTTTATTTGTTTATGTAATATAATCTATAACAAAAGCCGTCATTATGAAAATTTTTATACACGACAAGAATGTTGCATATATAAAAAAGTTCTGTTTACGTGATAATAAAAAACAATATAGCAACATTAAATTGCGACATATATGCACAAGATTATTTTCACAAAAATTTCGTTAAAAATATACTTCCCTTATATGTTCCCGTTATATTATTTAAAAAAAAAAACTACTGACTTTTTGAGTCCAATCCGAAAATGCATTTGAGATAAAAAAAAAGATTTTTTTAAATGAAAGATTTCATAAATAACAAAG
>JAOCPS010704551.1:0-10567 GCA_025505425.1 Graphium colonna | reverse complement strand
TTAATAAAATAGTCATTAAAGGCATTGGCAATTTCCATTGGTTTTGATATAATCTTTTTATTATTTTCAACATTTCCGATAAATCCATCCATCGTTTTATTTTCCAATTCGTTTTTATTACCCTCCATGTTGCTTTGACAATATTATTACTTTTGTGTACGTATTTATTATTAGTATATTTTTTGGAACAGTATAAACAACGTTTTAGAGTTTTTGAGTATTTTTTAAACGCCAATTTGTGGCTTTCTGTATTGTTTTTGTAATAGTTATACCGAAGTGATTTTTTTTTGTTTTACAACTTTTTTTCAATCCTTTTGTAACCCAGTTAAGTTGTTGTGTTCTGTTTATTCTTACTTTAATTAGAGGAAAGCATAATTTATAGAACAGACTGAAGGTGTCATGAAATTCATTAAAGGCCGTATTTAGATCTAGTTATGTAAAAACGTTGGAAAAAGATAAACTATCAAGATATTTTAAAAATTTTGCAATGTTCTCGTAGGAATAACAGCGGTTAAGACCAAAGATAGATTTTGGTGTTATTATTTTATTCTGTAAATGAAAGTCTAACTCTTGGGCTGTATGATGATCTCATAGATATAATGGAACCACATACGCATTTGAATTATCTATGTTGCTAATTATGTGGTCTATATATGCCAAATCTCTTGTCGGTTCTGTTATATGTAATGTCATATTATTCATTTTTGTGATGTTCATTAGTCGTTCCGCGGAGTTGTTATTATTAAGGGTGTTAATATTAAAAACAATTAACTTTTTTGAGTATTTTAGATTGCAAATATAGAACAGATTTTCAAGTTGAAAAAAAAAATGTTGTACATGTTGTAATATCAAAATCTTGGAAAGGATAATTAAATTAATCTGCAACAGTGGACAGTTTCCATCAGACTGGTTGAAATCAATTTTTATTACCATCCCAAAAATCGGTAACGCTAAGAGATGCAATGGATACCGTTCAATCTCTTTGATGAGCCATGTTCTTAAATTTTTTCTTCATTTTAGGATCTAAAGCAAAATAGATTGCCATTTATGAGAAACGCAGTTTGGTTTTAGAAATGGTTTAGGGACTCGCAATGCCCTGTTCGGGTATCACGTTCTTTTACAGCGCTGTTGGGACATAGGTTAGAGTGCTTACATTTGCTTTATTGACTATAAAAAAGCATTTGATCATCAATATACTAGCGAAGTTAAAATTCTGCGCGGGGTGCGGCAAGGATGCATTCTATCTCCATTGACATCCAATGGCAAAGTCAACTCAATGACAAAGTCAACAACTCAAGTCAGCTTTCTTTCCGAACCGGTATATTTTTATAATCCTCAATTAGTAAGTGTTATCGATTCTTCATTTAATAAGGATATTTTCTTGAAAATGGATTAGATGTTAGGTTATTTGAAGATACAAACAACCTCCTTTACACGACTGCTAATGTTTTTGACAACGGCGACCCAAATTTTACATTCGAGTTAAATATCAGCTTTATTAACAGGCGATCGGATAATCAATCCACATTGCCCTTACCCTACCAAGAACAACACATAGTCGTCATATCTTCACGATATTCGCATCCACGACCTCTGGTTTGTAAAGCAAGTTCCTAAACTTGTAAGGCTACGCAGATGGTTAATGGTGGATCCAAAAAGATACAAACTTCGGAAAGTTAAAATTGAACCTAATAAAATCTATAGTTTTTTAAAAATATAACAATGTATGTTGCCTATTTCAATTTAAAATTTTTAAACAGTAGAAGCTCTTTATTTACTTTTACTTCTTAAAAAGGAGTGCAAGTAAAACCTTGTGATTTAAAGAATAAGTTAATGAATAGTGATTTTAATTTTATTTTTTTCTTTGCATCAATAACTTTATGACGTTTAATTGTTTACTTCTATTAATGAACAGTTTAAACTCAACTTATATTATTCTAAACTAGAGATAAAATAGTACAATTGTACTTTATAAATAAAGATAAAAAATAAATATACATAACTTTTTAAAGAACGATGTCCAAAAAATATTATTTATAAAAATCAGATTTATTGTTATATTAAATTAGATAAGAAGCGTTTACTCTAAAAAAACTACTGGCCCAACCGTACTTTTGGAATGCAATATATTTTTTGGTATTGATGTGACTGTTAAATAATTGTTAATAGTGTTATAAATTTTTTTGAACAAAATTTTTAATCATTTTCATATACCTAACATAATAATAAATACTGGACTTTATACAATAGCACAAACCTCGAGAACAATAGAAAACAATGCATTGAATGAATTCTATAGATTTCACGTTTTAGTATGATGAGAGTTTGTTTACGTGACCTAAAAGTAATATTTTTTCACAATATATAGACCAGTTATAATTTAAAATTTTATAAAAGTTTAATAATTGTTGTAATTGACTGTGTCATACACAATATAGAACTGCCAATTTTTTATGTTTAAGGCAATTATGAAAATCTTCTAAAAAAATGGCTTCAATAATAACTTCATGGCCCATCTGTCTATCAAAAGCCTTTTTGTCACAAATGCGTGGATGGATTTATTTGGCATTAATAAATTATATAAATAATGTGATCTTTAAATTTTTAAACCTTCATTATTTTTAATGTAAAAAAAATTCTAAATAATTTAAATGCAAGTTGTTAGCTTTTCTCAGATTGTGAGTCTCTAGTATGCGGTTGAGAAGTAAAACAAGTGAATGCTGGTAACATTAATTATTTTATTAAATGAGACATCAATACATGCATTTACAAATATCACATCACAGCTACACTTACCTGCTTACTTGACTTTAAGGTACATCCGGTCTACACACAAAGCCAATATAAAATTTAGAAAGTTTGGCTTTTTAAATTTTGTAATACCATTAGGTACTCTCTCCTTTCCCTAATTTTTCCGTATCAACCGCTTATGTATTTTTATTCATGTAAAACATTTACTTATTGATCAAGTAAAATTTATAAATAAAATGTTCAAACATTTTTTAATACACTATACATCTTTCAAATAATAGACGTGAACAATTGAATCAAATTAAAATTATCTCAAAATCAAAAAATGCTAAAGCCTTAATTTTAATCACTCCTTATTCTTATTACAATTCATAAATCTTCTGAATTGTGCATTGTGCATTAGATTGTGACATTAATTTAGGAAATTTGCTGCCAAACAGTTTTTATGATTCTGTACCTCAAAAGGAAAAAACGGAATCCTTATAGAATCACTTTGTTGTCTGTCGAGACTTTTTTCTCATGCGTATCGAGCTGAAATTTATATCGAATACTCAGATCTACTGTCCCTTAGAGTTGTGAAAATACCAAAATTCTAAGCCAACGCAATTAAAAAATACAGCGATTTATGCTGCAGATTTTTTACTTTTTACGAGACTCATAAGAGAATCAAAACCTACAGAGTACTTCTCATGAACTCAGAATCTTAACGTTTAATAGCATAGATAAAGGCTGCATTACGAAAATCATAAATTTTGAGTTACATCTTATAATAATTTTAAAATATTATAAAAAATTAAAGATATTTTTAATAATTTTAAACTTAATACCCCTTTCCCCTTTTCTTCAAGTCTGTAATAACTTTAAACGGTAACAAAATCAAAGTTTTATGCTCAGGTAATAAAAAGAAATAGCATTTTAAGTGGTATTTTGAAACTTGTAAGCTAGAGAATAAAAACCTAAAAGATACTTCCAGTCGATCTTGAACCATGAAATTTGGCATTTTATAGCGCACATAAAGGAAAATTTCCAAAAAACCCTAAACTTTTAATTAACTGTTTGGTACGGAACCTATGGTGCACGAATCGCACTTGGCCGGTTTTTTAACTTATTGCCTTTAAAACGCCTCTGTTTCCATGCACATTTCATTCATGTTTGAAATGGCAATTGCATTAAATCCGTCCTTTATAAACCCTTTTTAAGGTATTTGTAATAAGACATAAATAAAAAGATAGGCGTGAGTCAATTTATAGAACTTGGAAAATATAATATTCAAATTTTATTTTATTATACAAATGTTCTTCATAATATTATTTATCTTTTCTAATGTTATAAATGATCGAGTGCACTTTAATGTTTCCCTTGCAGTTGGCTAGCGTCTTTTAAGTCGAGCGCCATAGTACAGCAAATTAAATTAATTTAACTGGTATAGTTAATTCATAGTCATTTAGCATTTTTTACAAAAGTATACGAGTAATAGATATAGCGAACAAAGCAAGTGAGGTCAAAAATTAGATTGTAAAAAAATAAGATTTTAAATCAAAACAAATTTTTGTATGGCTGCATGTATGTTTTTCGATAACTCAATCTAACCAGTGCTCTAATTTAAATGAAATTTGGAATATATGCATGAAAGTAATGGTTGAACAATTGTTTAGTTCCGTAGGCTTTGCTAAAGAAAAGGTTTTAGTAATTTATTAGATATTAAAATGAAAGTAAAAAAACAAATAAAATAACCGCAGGTCAGAATTCGGGGCGAACTACACTTGATATTTTAGTTAAAGCGATTTTGGGGTATTGTTTCAAGAAGTAAACTTTATACTTTAAATATTGTATATAACTTTCACATTGATGTAAAACAAAACTATTACTTGATAACAGTTTAAAAATATTATACATATAAATTGAAGTACTAACTTGTCGGATGCTTTTATGCGTGACTCTATCTAGCATGATGACTTGAGTTCGTAGAAACTTAGACTTTTCTCGGACTCGAGTTGCTCTGATGAACCTGCATAATACAAGATGATACTGACAACATTTTTATAATAAACATCGTACAAAGACAAAGATAAAGACATACATGATTCAACAATTGTATTTGCTATTGCTAACTATCGAACATTCTAAAATAACAGTCAATGTTTTTCACACATAAAATAAAAAAAGTATTAAGAAGCAACTGAGCCGCCTTCGTACCCTAAGGGTATGGGCGCTTGCTATACAAATCGGAGGTCTGCGGCTCGAAACCCGCGGGAAGAAAACGACTTTGTGTTATTATTTCTTGGTTGGTTTAGAAGAAGGCGTGCTGATCATCCGCTTTCTTGAAAAGAAAGATAGTCCATGCGCTGGATGGGCATATAAAAAGTGGGCCTAGATGTGTTAAAAGAACATCTTTATCAGTCATTAAAGGATGTAAGTGTCTTCAAATAACCTGGCAACTAATCCAGCCTTCGAATTTAAATTATCCTTTTGGGTTTCAAAGGGATAATTTGACCACAAGTAACTTTAGAAAAATACTAGGAGGAAGAAGAAGCAGCTGTTAATGTAAATAAGCAGTTGAAGCAGATTTAATCTATGACTGATAAAAAATCAAATTACAGTTGTTTTTTTTTATTTCCTTGTAATAATAATACGTTTCAAAACTTATGTAATAGCACCATAATAAATTACATAAAATCTATATTAATAAAAATAAATGATCGGCCTTCTTCTCATTTAGCATTTATTAAATGGGTGAATGAGTGGAGGCATAGTGGCCACTGAGTCAATTTCAAATGCTTTTCGGTGAGACCAGGTATGAAAGTTTAATGTTTGGTTTTGAAGGTTTAATGTTTTAGACTAAAGTAGTTAGTCTCACGCTCTAGTGTACGTAAATATCTGCGATTCGAAGCGGTTGGATATCATACATTCTATCATGAGAGAGACGTAAACAAACTCTCTGCATTTATATCTTCATGCACTTCATAACTCCTGCATTTTCTTGCTCTACTTAATCTTATCTTCTAATCCCTAAATAGTTTCCTATTTTTGACAACATCCTACATCAGGCTTTTTACTTTATGATCTTATCTTCCATT
This sequence comes from Graphium colonna, assembly GCA_025505425.1. Lineage (NCBI taxonomy): Eukaryota > Metazoa > Arthropoda > Insecta > Lepidoptera > Papilionidae > Graphium > Graphium colonna. The sequence goes on along the minus strand of JAOCPS010704551.1, from coordinate 4,739 downwards.
CGTGCGTTCTTTTAAAACAATGAACATAGGGCAATTGTCTTGAAATGCGGATTATTATCCCGATAATATATGAAAATTTAAATGAATCTATATAGATGGTAAAACAATTATACTCTATTATCCCTGTTTTTTGCAAAATAAAAAGTTTAATTTGGCTTTAATACAAAACGTATTTTGTCTTTGCGCAATCCATGAATTAAATTCTTATTTAGTATCAAGGGAAATCGGACTAAGATTACAACGCTTTGCAAATAAGTCGCATTATAATGCTAGCATGAGCCGAATAACTCACGCTCGTTGTCACAAATAATATATTTATAGTTAAAAGGAATTTCTACGTAGTCGCATATATATTTAAAAAAATGATGAAGGAAAATTAACACTTCAACGCCGAAGCTTTTTCAGTTTACCTTATACTTTTTTATATAACATATATTTTAGAAGCAGATGATCGCAGTTTTGGAAAAAGGTATCCAGTAATATGCTGAAAGGTCAAAGTGGCTTAACTAGAATCGCTTTATTAAAAATCACTAAAAGATTGTCTATAAGTCTTAGGAGTGGCAAAAAGTGAAATTTTTAAACCAGGCCCGATAGGTCCCGTCCATCACTAACGAGAGTACATGGACAGAGTTAACTTTGAGAGAGTGCGCAGCTATGTACCAATAGATCCCATTATCTTAACACGACAGCACGTATCTGGCGCAGTCCACAGGGCTTCGAACTGAATCCGGGCCAAGATGCCTACATAAATACTGTTTAAAAGGATTTGTGAAATGTAGATGAAGTTATAATTTTGTAAGACGCAGGAGAAACTTTAAATCAACAACGCACGGTGCGTTCCTTAGCCGTGTCTTCTCCAAACACAGAATTGATATTGCAAGCTGTTTCTCCTATGTTAGTTCAACATTAGAACTAGTATTTGAAATTTAATCCGAATTTCGATTTAATGTTAAATTTTGACATTAATAATAATAATAATAGCCATTTTATTCTAAAATCTGGGGTTTTACATAGTTAAGCTTAAAATAAAATTACACTAATAGTTATATTAGATCCCTTAATTCGGTGTGCCTTTTGGCATGGGCCTCTTCCAGTTTTCTCCATTGGATTATATCATGTGCAACCCGTGTCTAGTATGGTACTAGTGTACGTCGAATATCATCTTCTCATCTTGTTAATGGGCGACCCGGGCTTCTGGTGTTGTAGCGTGGGTACCGTAGGGTTATTTGCTTGTTCCATTTATTTTCATTGCAGCATAATATCTGTCCTGTCTAAGCCGATTTTTGATGGTCAGTATGATCAAGTATGTCGATTAGTCAGCGATAAGTCATTAGAAAGCTTCTTAGTTTTTTTGGTGGTTTTCATTAGGAGACCAAGTCTCGCAGCCATATATTAAATAAGGAAATATAGAAGTATTTAAAGTTGTAATAATTGGTCCTAAATACACATATTCTTGTAGATATACTAAATTATTTTCACTGACATTTATTTCAACCTCCAAAGAGTTACTGATCATTTTTGTTTTGCTTGCATTTATCTCCAAGCCGACTTTTTGACTTTATATCACCAGATCTTGTATCATGGATTCTAGTATCTTAGAATTTTCTTCTAATAAAACAATATCGTCTTCATATCTTAAATAATATAACCGCCTACCATTGATGTTAAGGCCATAATTGTTCTAATTATTATTTTTCTAAAGATTGACCCAGTTATTTTTCTAAAAATGTTTTGTCCCAGCACGGAGTTAAAAAGTTTGAGTGACAATGGGTCTCCTCGTCTAACGCCTCTATGTATAGAAAACGAATCACCTTTTGATTTTAGTTTAATGCGGCTCGTGCTCTTTTCATATACGTTTTTGATTAAATTTATGTATGCAGTATGTACTCTTTGGTTTTTTTAAACTAGACCAGATATATTTGTGGTTTAAACTATCAAATGCTTTAGAATTATCAATAAATGACAAATATTAAGTCAATAGGCGACTCGTTTTCGGTATTCGTTCGGTCGATAGTTAATAATATCGTCTTTAGATCCTTACTTGTGCAGGAGAATGATATACGATTCTCCCCATTGGCTAGGAATTTCACCTGTGTCAAGAATCTTATTAAATAACTTGGTTAGGATTGGACTTAGTTTTCAATCTCATTTTCTATTAGCTCATTAGGTATGTTGTCCGGACTTGGACCTGGCCTTTCTTTATTTTTGTGTCTTGATAGCATTTTGTACTTTTGTTGCAAGTATTTGTGGAAATGGTTTATTTAAGGGTCCAATTTTCTTGACGACGTCCGTTTTCCTATCTGTATCAGATTAAAGCATTTTTAGTACGATGTAGCTAGTCTCTATATATCTTTAGGTTTTGTTATTTGACCTGGTTTATTACTTCTTAATCCTGAGATCCATTCCTTTCCATGTTCTCGTAATTCTTGCAAAGCTCTCTTTGTTCCTCCGATTCTTTGAATTTCGGCTACTTTTTTTTTCCTTTTTCTCCTAATTCTCCTATCTTTTCTTATACTTTCTCGAATCAGTATACTAAGTTGGGCTTTTTTGTTCGGTCATGTTTTATGTTTTGCTTATATTCTATTAACACCCTTCTTTCTTGTAATTATATAGTAAATTCTAATGATTTTTTGCTTAATTTACTTCAATTCTTGTTAGTACTAGATTTTATTTGTTCACTCAATTTCTGACATATTTAATTATATTTTTATCGGGATTGATAATGTTTTGCATCATTTTAATAGTAGATGAATTAACATTTTCCGCGTATGGATTAAATGGTTTTTTTATATAGAAAGGAAGACAAACGAGTAGACGGTTCACCTAATGGTAAGTGATCCCGTTGCTTTATATGATACAATAGGTTTATTGGCTAGAATAGATCGGGATTAAGGATTTGGAGGGGATAGGGGCGGGGAAAGAGAAGGGCAGACATGACCATCCGGCATCCCCAAAAGTCATGCATACTTTTTTTTTAATACCGACTTTATAAATGATTTGTACTACTTTTTATAAATGCTCTAGATCTGATGGGTGTTTTCCATCAGGTGAGTATCTGATCTTTTCCTTTTTTCATTTTCCTTTTTAGAGTTCCATTTCGATCTTTTTATTTGTAATGTGACTTTTGGCAAATCATGAGTGATATAAGTGTTCGGTTTCATATTCCCTTTTTTAGAACATGAATCTTTTTCTGTATAGTTGTAGTGGTGAATACAACTGGTCTAATCTATCCATCTTCAACACTTTTTCTTCCTAACATCAGAAGTCTGTTTATTTACCCACGTTCTTATTTTATGTCTATTTCGGTAAGTGTCGATTTAAAATTTAATGTTATTAAAAGTCAAACAATCAATTGTCATTTTTTTATTTAGAATGTCTTTATCGTGTAAAAAATTTTGCAATGTAACAACACTCAGGTTAAATGTTAATTCAATATGGCCAGTACGTTCAATCGACAATTACATATTTAAATTGGTATTATTTAATACATATAATCAGGTCTGGCCGCGGGTTGATGTGATTGGTTATAAAACGTCACAAAAATATTGAGATCACAAAGCTGCGCCCCGTGTATGCGAATTTGCAGTATCACGGAAATAACTATAAAACATGCAAAAAGTATTCACAGTTCTCAAAAAATCCCATTATAAATATGTTTGAGAAGCGTAACCTCTCTATCCACTGTTGATTTGCCTTAAAATTATAAATCCATATTGGTATCTGCTGCTTTACCTCAGGAGTAGACTTTTCAATGAAACTTAAAATAATCTCTTATACATTGTATTTTCAAAAATTTATAACATTAAAATAAATTAAATAGTTGACATGTTACTTTTTAAACGGCAGAATGACAATTTTTTCCTTCGACGATTAAATTACAATAGGGCCGATACGGCCGCCTTTTCATGAAGGCGCTATATCGCAATAAAGCAAAACATGGCAGCATACCTCGTGCCTAAATAAAGGTAAAGGCCGAAACACTCACCAAAAACGCAGATGTTAATAATATTAATTTGTATCTTGAAATATCATATATAATATTCGATACACAACACACACTACACAATCTATTTCTTCCGTAATAAAATAATACGTAAATCAATTCCTATATGCACTAGTCTTTAATAATATCCACTCTAAAATACGTATCGCCTATTTATAAACCATTGACAAAATAACAAATATGTTCACAGTGAGACATTCATCATCAATGAACTAGGTATTTTCTTTTATTATTGTTCTTGTTAAAACACTAATATTTTATTGCAAGGACCATTTATAAAAATAAATGGGCATACACAAGAGCCAATGTAACACTTAGAGTGCACTGTAAAATATATAAACAAAGATATTTGTACGACTATAAATCATTTCCTATGGAAAAAATAATATGAATGCAAGAAACATTTCTTTGTTTAACAAACAAAAGACTCACGTTACACTTACTTCGCACGTTTTACCGCTTCTTTGGAAATAACAAATGAATACCAGGATTCTTTTCCGATACGGACACCGAGACATATACCATCTTTGTCATGTTCGTACGAATTTTCATGTGAGTGAAAAGTTTATTGCTAGGTCTGGGCCCAGGTAGTTTCGTAGTCAAAACTGGTTTGTTATTGAATAGTTGGCGGAAGTAAAAGATCTCTATTACATTTTCTTGCAAAACTCTTTAATTTTGCTATATTTGCGAATATTGGTATCACTTATTGTGGTTAATTTGTAATAAGAAAAATTAT